>JANBXA010000588.1:7187500-7277500 GCA_030556225.1 Cricetiscus sungorus
AGCACACATACTCACACACACAGCACACCACACACACACATACAGCACACAGCATACTCACACACACACATACCACACTGCACATACCACACACACACATACACACTCACACATAGAGCACACACACACACACACAGCACACACACAGCACACACACACAGCACACACACACACGCGCACACACACACACACACACACACACACACACATACACTGCTGTGACATCAGTATTACATATGGCTCCAGTTTGACCTCAACTTGTGACCACTCAGTCTGGAGTCACTGTTCTTCATTCCCAATTTATGTGGTTTCCATCAACACACGTCTTTTGGGACCCTCTAATATGGGTGAATTTCTGACTTGAGTACACACACACACACACACACACACACACACACACACACACACACGGAACTCGGGTGAACCCTTGCTTGGGTGAGGAAAACAAAGTGAAGTTGACTCTTCCACCAGGCCTGGGGGATTTGCCTGCCCTCCCTTACCTGGTGAGGAGACTCCACAGCCTGAAAAACAGGGAAAGGTGCCTCCAGCCTCTACATATTTGGGTCTGGGAAGCAGGGGGTTTGTGACTCCGTGCTCTGCAGTGACACAGAAGCGTATCAGCCAACGGCTCATGTGCTGGCAGCTTGGGTCTCAGTGTAGAGATGCTAGGAGGTAACGGAAGTGACCAGTCCTGGGGGCCACTGGACCAAGAGGGGATTAAGGTCATTCTTAGGGCCTGCGTTGGTTCTTACCACAGTGAGCAGTAAAATGCCACCACACCTGCCCTGCCCACCACCCCAGCCCTGCCCACCACCCCAGCCCTGCCCTGCCCACCACCCCAGCCCTGCCCTGCCCACCACCCCAGCCCTGCCCACCACTCCAGCCCTGCCCTGCCCACCACCCCAGCCCTGCCCACCACCCCAGCCCTGCTTACCTTCCTGTGTCACTGTGTGATCTCTAACCTCTACTGTGACGCCACCCACAGTAGGTCCTTATAGAAGTCCTCCAATGGTACTCCCACCCACTCAATACTCAATCTCCAAAACTGTGAGCTAAATAGCCCTCTTTGTGAGTGGTTCAGCCTCATGTGCTTCTTTGTAGTAGAAAATGGACACATCCTCACCTCCTAGTCCACTCCACGAAGATGGAAGCTGCCAGCGGGAAGGGAGAGGCACTATAGGTGCAGAGTCAGGGACGGGGACAATCACTGACTGACTGACTGCTGACCGAGGAACCCAGTGAGCTTTGGGGTGTCTCAGTAAGCCCATGACTTCCCTCCTACCCGCAGAGCTCTGCCCCTGCTGTCTTCTTCAAGAAGCCTTTCGCTTCCTCACAACAAGCGTGTGTCAGTCACCAGTGTGTAGCTCTGTGTGCTTCTGCCATGTGGCCTCCCCCATTTACTCAAAGCTTAATGTCTCTTGCAAGCTTAGAGGCTACCAACCAGCATGACGGAGACCCCAGACAACAGCACAACTCCAAGTTAAACAGCTCTGGCCTCTAGGTCAGCAACTGTGAGGTAAAATCAGGTCCCTATACAGCATGAGCCTCCTCCATACACATCTCCGCAATGAACTTTAAAGGAAGGCGAGGGATGCTGTGGGGCCAGGCCGTGGCACACAGACTGCCATGTCTCTGTCACACTGAGAAATCAAATTAACAAGCTAAGAGGCATGTGGCAAGCACACAGCTAGGCGGCAGGACTCCAGAGGACAGGAGATGGAGTTGAAACATCCACAGCCCTGTATTAGTTTCGTCAGTAAATGCTTGCCACGACATCCTGAGGACCCAAGTTCAATGCCCACGGAAGAGAGCCAGGCGTGGCAGTGCATGCTTGTGACCCCAGCACCAGAAGGCAGGAGCAAGGTGATCCCCGGAGCTTGCTGGCTCACCGGCTGAGCCTAACTGATGAGTTCTAGGAGAGCGATGACCCGGTCTCAAGAGAAGGAACTGGATGGTGCCTGATAACTGGACGAAAGTTAATCCTCTAACCGACACTCACTCTCGCTGTCTCTCTGAGCCAGCAACAGATTACTATCTAGAATGTTCAAGATACTACCACAAGTGGAAAAGAAAAAGAGACCAGACCTAATAGGAAAAAAAAAAAAAAAAAAAAAAGTACATATAACTTTCAGAGAATGAAAACAGAAAAACTAAGAGCCACAAGTGTCACTAATGAGGAAAACAAACAAAAAACAAAAAGACATCATGAAGCAATGTCCATCAAAAATAAGCAGAGCAACATGGCTAGCTTTAACTGTCAACTCGACACAACCCAGAACAACCTGCTGCAAGCCAAATAAACCCTTTCTCTCCTAAGCTGCCTTTTGTCGGGGTGTTTGATCACAGGAGTGTCAATGAAACTAAAACACAGAACCATGCTGTGCTCGCGACCACTTGGTCACTGTAGAACCTTCTGCTATTAGCAAGTTCACGAGTGGGTTCATAGCCGAAAGAATTCTCACACCGGCCCAGAAGGAAGATGTGTGCACATCCCAATGCAGCATTACTAAATTCTATCGACACCGCAGCCCACTCCACAGTAAAGTCCTGCCTGTATTTTATAATTTACTAAGAAAGGAGGGGCACTTCTAATTAAGGGCCCAAAGCATCACATCACTTTGAGTTTGAGTTTCTATTTTCATTAAAGGGCGGGCTCTCGCATCCTGGTTTAATCTTTAGATACAAAGGCAGACACTAGTACTAGACAACACCCCCCCCCTCCACTATCATCACCACCTCAGAGCCAACTTCTGACTCACGGAGTTGTGTTTTGGACACTTAAAGTCACATTGAAGCAGATAGTCTGGTGTCCCCTTTTTAATGCATGGTTTATTGTTCACATAGCACACTTCATGGGAAGGGAGACACAGCAAAGGAGTCCAACAACTTAAAAGGTAGCTCTAAGGGATGCCACTGATATCTGGAGGCAGACTTCACTCCTGGACAGTGGGCAGGGCTGGCACAAGGTGCACAGCAAGCCATCGTGTCCACATCCACTGCTGGGGGGAGAGGGGACAGTGAAAAGAAAGATGCTGTCTCTGCGGGGGGGATGTGCCTTGTGGGTGACAGACGTTAGCTGGTCATGGCCTCAGATGTACTTGGCCAGGTCACCAAAGTCAGAGGAAGGCAGAGACAGGAAATTGTGGCTGGAGTTGTGATCACTGGAAAGGTATGTGGCCCCCATGTTGAGGAATGTTGGAGGCCAGCCTCTCTGAGCCTGGGATTGAATGATTCTTCAGAGTCCTTCAAAGGTTTATCTTGGTCTCGAAGACTTTTTGGTCCCTGGTCCTCGCGGATGCAGGGAGCCGACTCCCAGGGCTTTCCTGGTTACACCCAGGTGCTCACTTCTGATGTCAGCACATTCTGGTGTAAGAGCATTGAGCAGGAGTAGCTCCGTCTTTGTTCTTGTTTTCACTTCTGTGTTCTAAGTGTTCACCTACAAGTTGTCAATGCCATCTTGTTCCACACAGCTGTGTTATACGCATGGATCATGAAGAGTGTGGGGAAACACCTAGCAACCCAGCTCCTTAGGGGGACATAAGTGTACACGTGTCTCATCAGGAGTTGGGGAGATGTCTCAGTGGGTGAGAAAACAGGCTACTCAAGCATAAGAACCCGAGTTCAAGTCCCCAGCACTCACTTAAAAGCTGGGAATGGCTGTGTGTGCCTGGGACTCCAGCCCTGAGGGGCAGAGACAGGAGGGCTTTGGGAGGTCCCTGGCTAGTTACCTAAGAGAAATTATAGCATAATAACTAAAAGACCCAGAGACTGATATTGGGGTTCAAGCTTCAAGCAGAAAAGCAAAGCAGCTGGTCACTAGCTTCTTATCTCTACCCCAGGCTGAAAGGGCTGATCCTGTCCTCATGAGCTCTCGCCAAGCCTGACTGCTGCCTCTCCTTAGAGTGGCTGAAGAGTCCTGAGCTTGAATGCCAGCTCTGAGACTTTGTTCCTGTCTTCTATACCTCCCTAATGCTGGGATTAAAGGTGTGTGCCACCACTGCCTGACCTCTATAGCTTGATGCTTACTTTGCTTTCTGAATCCTCAAGCAAGCTTTACTAATAAATCGTAAATAATATATCACCACAGGAAATGGTGAGCTTCAGGTTTGGTGACAGAAGGTCAAGGGAATAAGGCAGAGATAAAGGAAAACAGCCAGCACATCCGCCATGCAAACGCACAAACAAATCAACAAAAGCAAACAAATAGAAGGGAGGCTGGTCCTCAGCTACTTGGGATAGTCAACTCTGGAGAGAATGACAAAGCATTCTCTATCAAAAATCCTCCCAGAAACATTTCCAACAGAGAAGCACAATGTGGGAACAGGCATGTGACAGGAACTAAGAGCCCGTTTCTAAGCCAGCTAGTCACGGGCTCCTCGTTCCATGCATGAGGCACCTGTCCTGTGAATAAGGGAGCCAGGCACCCCGCCACCCCCACCTGCCCAGAGGCATCACCCAAGGGGAACCTGGTTCTCAGAGTTACATGCTGTGAACTATTGAGAGGAAAACCACGGAGCCACCCAGGGCATCCGAGAGGGGCCCTGGCATTTCTGGGCTGGGAACCGAAGATTGAGTTGCCTTGGTGAGGTCCGGGGCCCCTGCTCCCAAGGGCACCTGGGGCAGCAGGAGCTGGCGAACAGTGTGACACTGTCACTCACCGGGAAAAGTCACTTCCCAAAATACCACATGCTGCAGGTAAATGGAAAAAAGGTCAGAGCGGTGTAGGTGTGCATGCTGTCAGCCATCTCGTACATAAGAATTGCCTAATTACTGGAAAGACAGTGAAAAGCACAGAGTACTCCTCCGAGTGGCTCACCTTCAAGGCTGGCTAGGCCAGAGCAACCTCCGAGCAGGAGAAGCTCCTCGGGGCCCAGACTGCCCCCCACCCAGCCTTGCCCATGCTTACATATAAACCAGTCTTAAGAATCAGCAGGAACAGGCCATAAGCATCTAAACCTTTGTGTCCATTTCAGACTTAACTGATGTAACCAATCATGGGTTTGTTTCCCTTGCCCTTGAATTTTCATGATGGGAACTTAAAAGGCATAAATTCTGCCCATTAGGTCAGAGGCATATATCATGAACTACTTGGGTAATTACATTTTGTTGACTTCTCATTCTTCAGTCACATTTTGAAATATGATAGAATAGTACCGTGCCCTCCATCCGCAGTTAAAAGATTGAACCCATTTTTGAAGCAATACAATTCTTTTTAAAAAGCATTTGGAAATTTCTTTATCCAGTTCTAGTGTGTTCTAGGCATTGGGCATCAAGGATGAAGTTGGAATACTACGCTTTCCAGTTTTTCTATGGACGTATTGAAAAGGCAGATACATCTTTCCAAAAAGGAGCTGTTTGCACAAGCAAAGAAGGAGATGCTGGACTTGTGGGATCGGGTAAGGCTTCTCAGAAGAACGAGGGCTTAGAGAACAGGAGTAACCTGGTGGGAATCGAAGAAAGGCTCTGGGGTCATGAGGAGGCAACTCCAGGGCAGGGCAATTTGTTGGCAAGCCCTCTGCTTCTCACTGGGTGTTTGTGCAAAGAGGAAGGAGCTCCTTCAATCATCCTTTTCCAGAACCTTCAGGAGTACAATTGTGAATGAGGCCACTGAGTGCCCCCACCTGCCCTAGGAACAGGCAATAGTGGGGGGAAATGCAGCCAAGGTGACAAGTTTCTAAACTTAAAACTCCTGAGGGAATGGGAGGCTCTTGGATAAAGAGGAGGATTCCCTCTAGAGGACAGAGGTCACAGGAAGAGACTCTGGTCATCACAAGAAAAGGTTGTGCTGGTTTCCAGCTCAAGCAGCATCTTCAATGGAGTTTTACCTCTGAGATCCCAGACATGGGATGCTTGGGCTCAAGCACAAACCTTACGGTCTCGCTGAGGAATGGAGAATGCACAGAAAAAAGAAATGTACAACACAAGTGGCCAGGATGCTGAGGGACACATGCTGGTGACCCAGTGATTACCAGGCGTCCCTAGGTAGCAGGACAATAGGCACACCAGAGAGAGATGGGAGCAAAGAGTTTATTGTGGATGAAGAGGGGCGCTGGGGTGACTATGAAGGACCAGAGCTCCCAGGAGTTTCAGAGAATGGTGACTAGGAGAAGACCACCGCCATGTAGGCTTCAGGGAGTGGATCCTTCCATCCAGACCAGGAAGGACACAGAGGAACTACACATACCCCCAAGTCCCAGGGACAAATCCAGGAATTGCACCAGACCCCCATCTAGACACCAGAGACCTCCCTGGCAGACAAGGTGCACCTGTGTTACTAGCAGTTTTCCTGCCAGCCTGGTCCCAGAGCCGTGCCAGCCCCAAATAACACAGAGAGATGCTGTATTAGATATAAAGCTGTTGGCCTGTTACTAGTGTTTCTTATTGGCTAGCTCTGTCTTAAAAATTAAGCCATTTCTATTAATCAAAGTATTTCCACGTGGTCTTGGCTTACCAGAGAGAGGGTCCAGAATGCTCTATATCTTGAGTCTTCTCCTCCCTCTCCCTGAATCCTTCTTGTCTCTCCTAGTCCCACCTATTTTGCTTTCCTATTTGCTAACAGTGTTTTATTCAGTAAATAAAGAAACACATTTACAGAATGACATATCCCATCATCTCCTCTTTTCTGTCTAAAATAAGCAGGGTTTTAACTTTAACATAGTAAAATGTGTAACAAAACAGTTACCAAATAAGAACTATAGTTAACAATATTTAGTCCATTAACATTTAGCAAGATTTAAAGAAAATAGTCCATCATCTATCCGATCTTTGTGAGTCTAAAGTCTTATATGTAACTTATCTTTAATCCTAATTAAGGAAAACTATAACCATAACTATCTGTCTTCAACTCCATCAAAGACCACCGAAGGATAATACATAAACTCTAGAAATGACAGAGACATCTTGCTACCTGGTCAGTAACCCAAAGTTCTTCTGTAATATTTCATCTTCAGCCTATAGGCCATAGTGTGTCTGGATGACTCCTCAGCAAAGCAGGAAACTTTAAACTGTCCACCTGTATTGGCAGTTTGTCAGTCACTTTTCTCTGTGTCCTGCAGGCTGTCTGGCAGCCTCTTCCATGAAGCAGGAACCCTACAGCAATGTCCATCTTGTTTCAGCAGTCACTTTCCTGTGGGGCCTGCATGTCCAGTTTAAACAGCATAAAGTCAAACAGTCCAGACAAGCACACTGTCTTGCCCAAATGGCTAAGCAAACTCCATAACGAGTTTCTTTGACATCCATTTTTCCTTTGTGACACAGGCAGTGTTGCCAGGAGCAGTTGTGCCTTGCTGTTAAGAAAAACCCTAAACCATTTTAAATGCCATATTCTGTAGGCCTTTGGAAGGTTTGAAGAATATTTATCCATCTCAAATATATCTCTGTATATATAGAAAACCTAACTAACTTAACTATAAGTTTTGAGTATTATAGGTAACTTTCTATAATCTGTACTTAATTATACATTACATTTTTAAATGAGCTATATAAACACAATACCTAAACAAGAGGAGAATTATACATATCACAAAATTCACCTTAAATTTGTATCAATAAATGAAAATCTATTCCAAAATGAAGTATTTATTTCTATACCATAATCCCCTTTTTACCTTTAAAAAAGAGATTGGCTGTGATCATTAACCATTTATAACCAACCCCATTTAAATGAAAACAAACATTTATAAACAATATTTGGGAATTTGGGCATCATGCATTCCAAACTGCTTCCTGCTGGTAGGGAGCTCTGTCTTGGCATCCTAAGAAGATGTAAAAATCCTGGCTGTAGTGGTCTGTAAGGCTGTCTTGTCCCAGCTGTTTTGAATGTTGGATAGCCTGGGCCACTATTTTAGGGGGTCTTTCTTGATCAAACCATGTTAGTCTGGAAGGAATCCACAGCTTTTTATTTTCTGTGGAAACAAAAATAGGAATTCTTTTCCCCATTAACCTGTCCTTAGGCTTCAATTTTGAAGTCAAAGCATTTTTAAAATATAAAATTGGATTAATCCAGCAGCATTTCTTTTAACAGTTGTTATTTCCTCAGCAGTCAAACAATCACCTACAGACGCTGCCTGTGGTAAGGAAAGCCCTGGGCTGGCTGAAGTGTCAGGACCCAGATGATGCAAACCTTCCGGAAGCTCCGGCTGTTGTGTGTCCAGGTACCCATTGCAGAGTGGCTCTCTGAGATCTGTCCTTAGGGAAGAGAGCTAACCTGGGACGGGGCCACAAGAGTTCCCCCTATACCTCAGTTTAGGACTAAGCTAAAGAGCCATCTCCACCCCTGTGACCCAGGGATTGGCTGAGGCCTCCCTTGTGCTACAGCAGAGTGGAACTTTGTGGTCCTACTGGCTGTGGCTGATGGGCACTGGCTGGCGGAAGTGACCGTGTATGCTGACTGACATAGAGGTCATGATGGGACACTGCATCAGAGCAAGGGAAAAACTCTACACACCAAGACCCCACCCCCACCCCCACCCCCACCCCGAGGAGTCCTAAGCACTGGCCATCCAAGTACTACAGCAGTCCATCCAAGGGCCTCGTCAGACACTTCCTGACTGCAAGATACCATTTCAAGTCAGGGTCAGGGAGAATCCCAGGGACCTAACTGAAAAATGCAGGTGACATTAGGTGGTACTTCTGCAAACAACATCCACTGTGACCCTGGTCATTTCACTTGCCACTCGTCCCATATCCTCATGTCAAAGTGTGAGGCCTGACCGAGATCTAGTATGGATAGGCTGTTACACGGGGTGATGGAGGGCATGGGGTGCCCTTAACATCATGAGAAGAATGCCAAATTCCCCTAAGAGCAAAGATCTACAGGCCTTATTTATAAGATGGAGAGGGTCTCTCGGGTGATATAATTAAAAATCCAGCACGCAAAGAACGCCTATGCTAATGTTCAACCTAAGAAACCCTCTGTGAATCCATGTAGGCCGGTGAGGGTCCAGGTGAGTAGTTCTAGGAAGGCAGGACTCATTGCTCTTCTGGGGGCTCAGACTCAGACTCCCATCAAATGGAGGCCAGGTCCATAACAATACAGCCTGGACAGCAACCATCAACAACCCATTCCTGCACAGATACTTGCCCCTGGCCAGGGAGATGGCAGTGAGGAAGGTGCTTGTCCAAGCATAAGGACCCAGACTGGCATACAGCTGGCTGAGGCAGCTCATGCCTGGGCTTACAGAATCCTTGTGGAGAGGTCTTGGAAGCTCGTGGGCTAGCTAGACTGGTATACGAAGTTCAAACAACAACGGCCACATCTCAAATATGGAAGATGAGTACAGGTTGTCTTCTGACCTCTCAAGAGTGCTGTGGCACATGTCTATATCCCCACCACCACCACCACCACGCCACACATACAAACATAAAAATTTAAACTCGTATCTTGTTCACTGACAGCACACACAGGAGAGAACGGGAAACATCCATGGCAGGTTGCTGTCCACCATTAGGCTATCAGGGCCTGCCTTGGGTTCGGGCATCACTCTTGCTTCATGGAGAACTTCTGGCCCTGTCTCCCTTTGTCCAGCCACAGCTGGGCTAATGGATACCATGGAGTGTGTGCTGCTCAGCGGAGGGCAAGCAGAAGATCTGAGGCCAAAGGCCGTGCCTTCCCTGAAGTTGATGAGAGCATATTAGCATTCTGCCATGTGCCTTACTGACTCCCCAAGTATGTGTTCGGGGATATAATCTGAGAAAGCAGTGTGGCGTCGTGTTTGGTACTGTGCTTTTCCAAGCCCAGTGCTGCAGTGAAAAGCAGGCTGTCATGTATGAGGTAGTTTAGTAACTCTAAACACAGCTGAATCTAACTTTCAGCAGAAGCAACGCGGCTTCAGTAAAAACAGGTCCTCACAAGTCAGGTTATGCTTGTGACTAAAAAGGAAAACTTTTTGTTTTTTATCTGCGGTTGGGATTTAACTGGACATAAACTTCCAGTGCTGTGAGAGCTCAGACACTGGGCCTTTGGGGAAATGATTAAGTCTCAAGGGCTCCGCTCTTGGGGTGGGACTAAATGTCAAACCAGTCTTAGAGACCTGTCAGCCCTTTGCCTTTCTGCCACATGGGGACACCGTTATCCCTTCTGTCACCGGAAGAAGCAGTGAGCATGGGTATATAATGCCCACTCTCCCTGCTTCCTGATCTTGTTCGTAGTGCCAGCTTCTAGAACTGTTGAGAAATGGATTTCTATTATTTATAAATTACAAAGTCTATGATGTTTTGTTACGGAAGAAGAAAGGGACTAAGGCAGCATCCTGCATTTTATCCCACAACACCGATCAAAGTGTGCGAGAACTTCCTGAGGGTGATAGCACTGGCCAGTCCTATTTGACATTTGGGAGATGCCATCTCACCGTGTCAAACCCAGCCCTTCCATGGAGTGCCTAGTGAAGGCCCAGGTACTATTAGACAGTTCATTAACTGTGTGACATTGGGCAAGGTACTCAAGAGTCCTGGGAAATAATCGCACTTCTGTTCAGGATGCTGTTATGTCTGAGTGAGACCCTGCTACATGAATTGCTGGAAAGAAGATGGAGAGGTGGCCATTTAAAAAACTGGAGAATTATTTGCACCCTAGATTCTATACCCAGCTAAGCTTCTACATGTAAAGACAGATTAAAAACATTTTCAAGCAACATTTAAATATCTTGCTGTGGATCTTTTAAAAGAAGCTCTTGAGAACATGCTAGTGAAGAGCAAGAGAGAGAGAGGGAGAGAGAGGAGAGAGAGAGAGAGAGAGAGAGAGAGAGAGAGAGAGAGAGAGAGAGAGAGAGAGGAGAGAGAGAGAGAGTGATTTAGTGACTGAGATAGAAAACATGCAGGCAGAGCTGGAGACAAGTCCCAGAAACACCCAAGAAGAACCAGGTGGAACACTGGGGAAGGAGCCCCGGGCCCCTTGACATAACGAACAGCTGGAGGAGGGAGGCCTCCAGTTAAGGGGGCAGAGGGGATGCAGAAAGATCCTGGTGTTATAATAGACACGGTGAAGAAGCCATAGGCAACCAAACATGCAGAGAACTTATTATAATAAAAATTAGTAGGGCAACTTTTAGTTCTAGAAGGGGAAAGGGGGTCATTTTATTTTAAAAATAGGAAACAGTATCACAGACCACCAAAGTAGCAGTGGTACCTGGTGGAAACAAGGTAGCCAGAGAATCCATTCATCTAAAGACACACAGCTGCCTGAGAAATGGAAAGTGAAAGTGAGAATATCACTGATCACAAGAAGAACTCAACATCTAAGTTTACAAAGCAACAGACACCATCAATATCATAGGATGCAAGATCAACACAGGGACACATACATACACACACATTAACACATAGAGACACAAACATATAGACACAAACACATAAATACCTACATTTAGGCACAAACAACACACACACACCTCATTTTTTTTTTTTTTTTTTTTTTTTTGATGGGGGTTCTCTGTATTGTTTTGGAAACTGTCCAGGAACTTACTCTGTAGACCAAGGTGGCCTCAAACTCACAGAGATGTGCCTGCCTCTGCCTCCAGAGTGCTGGGATTAAAGATGTGTACCACCAATGCCCAGCTAACCCCTCAGGTTTGATTTTGTTTCATAGAGATGTATAGTATTGCCAGGCTGGCCTTGATCTCATGATCTTCCTGCCTCAGCCTCCAGAATGCTAGGCCTGCAGGCCTGAGCCACCACACTCAGCTGGAATTATACATATATATTATTTATACTTTATACTGATGATAATCTGTGGAAGTTGAATTTTTTTAAATACTACTTATAATAATTAAGAAAATGAAATAGATAAGTGTATACTTAATAAAGTAAGTACAAGATTGGTTACTTCAATTTAAAAAAAAAATACAAATGAGAGTCAACAAGTATAGACTTGAGAGAGAACAGAGGTCTGGGCCCTCTCTATTGCGAGTAGGTTTTTCCCTGCTGCCTGGTCAGGTCTCACTGCCACGCCAGCCCCAAATAACACGCTTAGACTCTGTATTTGATATTAGGCTGTTGTCCAGTTACTAGTTTCTTATCGGCTAGCTCTGTCTTAATGATTAACTCATTTCTACTAATCTAAGTATTTTCACGTGGTCTAATCTTACTGGCTCTCTGTTCTCTCCAGTCTCTACATGCTGACTCCTCCTTACTACTTCCTCTTTCCTCCTTGTCTCCTAGTCCCTCCTATCTTCCTTTCCTATTGGCCAACAGTGCTTTTATTCATTAACCAATACAAAAAATATTTACAGAATGACATCTCCCATCACCTCTCTCTGAAAATGAAAAGCTGTGATTCCTTCCAGATTAACATGGTTTAATCAAGCAAGACTCCCTAAAGTAGTGTCCCTTGGACAAGACACCCTTGCAGACCACTACAGCCAGGATTTCTGCATCTTCTTAGGATCCCCATGACAGCGCCCCCTACCAGCAGGAAGCAGTTTGGAAATAACGACAACCAAGTTCCCAAATATTGATCACAACCAATCTCTTTTTAAAGGTAAAAAGGGGATTATGGTATAGAAATAAATACTTTGTTTTGGAATAGATTTTCATTTATTGATACAATTTAAGGTCAATTTTTTGATATGTATATTTCTCCTCTTGTTTAGGTATTGTGTTTATATAGCTCATTTAGAAATGTAATATATAATTAAGTACAAATTCTAGATAGTTACCTATGCTAGTCAAAACTTAGATTTAAGTTAGTTAGGTTTTCAGAATGTATTTGAGATGGATAGGTATTCTTCAAACCTTTCAAAGGCCTACAGAATACGGCATTGAAAATGGTTTAGGGTTTTTCTTGACAGTGAGATCTAACTGCTCCTGGCTACACTGCCTACATCAGAAAGAAAGATGGACATCAAAGAAACTCGTTATGAAGTTTGCTTTCAATATGGCAAGACTAGCTATTTGGGCAAGATACTACTCTTGTCTGGACTGTTTGACTATATGCTGTATAAACTGGACATGCAGGACCCACAGGAAAGTGATTGCTGATAGAAATGGACATTTCATTGCATCTAAAAAAAAATACAAATGAAAGAAATCAAAGCAACTGTAAATAAATGGACAGATTATTATGTGCCCCTCCTTAATGGGTGGGTTAATCTTTATGCCATTCCTATCACAATCCTTAGGGCTTTGTAGACACAACCAAACTTACTCTAAAACACGAAAAGCAAAGGACAGAATGGGAGGACCGGTGAGGCGTACGGCTTAGGAAACGTGTGCTGCACGACTTGGGGGCATGCACACAAGTGAGGGTCAGAGGTCAACCTCAAATGTTGTTCCTCAGAAAGCTGCCCACTGGTTTATTTATTTATTATTAGAGACAGGATCTCTCACTGGACCTGGGGCTCGCCAGTAGGCTGGACTGGCTAGCCAGAAAGCTCCCGGATGCTGGGATCCTTAGTGCACACTTCCATGCCTGGCCTTCTACAGTTGCTGAAGATCAAATGCAGGTCCTAGTGCTTGAACAGCAAATCCTTTACTGACTGGCTTACCACTCCAGCCCCTAGATAAAAATGATCTGTAAATGACAAGTGACGGAGGGAAGGACACAGCATTCAGAATAGGCTCATTCACATCTAAATGATTTTGAGTCAGTGGCAGAAGTTCCTTGCAAACACTTCTCTGCAGCGACCTCCCACCTACAAGCAGAGAGCTGAACCTCTGCTGGAAAACCAGGAAGTCTTCTCCAGGTGATGAGAAAGAGAGGGAGGCAGCACTTCAAATCTTCCCCTCCCTGCCCGGGCACAAGGGCATAATTTCCTTGACGTACTAAGTGTGGCTGCCAGCCTTCTCCTTCCTTCTCTAGGGGTGTAGGGGTGGCTGGCACACCTGGCAGGAGCTGTGTACTTCCCTTGGTGCAGCTCAGAAGTGGAGGGACGCCGGTCCCCAAGGCCAGCGTGTGAGATGCACGCTGGAGAAAGGCAAGTGCCAGGTGCTCTCAGCTGTGGTGTGCTGAATGACTGGCCTTTCCCCCATCCTCACAGTAGCCCCTCTCTTCTCACTGAGACCACATGCAGAAGCCATCTGCACTGCTCCGAAACCTCCGTGTTAGGCTCGGCTTCCTGGGAAGATGAAATTCTTCTGAAGCCCACTAGCCAGGCCGAAGAATATGACAGGTCCAAATAACTGCCCTCACAGAGACTCCAAATCCCAGTCACCTGACCTGCTGAAAGCTCTTTTCACTCTCCTGCATAGCCACAGAGTACCTGAGAAAGCCATCCCAGAGAGAGACAAGCAAGACAAATGACATCCCTTGAAGAAATATATTCAGCACTAGAGAGATGGCTCAGTGGGTAAAGGCACTTGTCACCAAGGCCTGAAGACTAGAGTTCCATCCTAGAGTCTACATATTGGAGGGAAAGAACTAATACCTGCAAACACACACACACACACACACACACACACACACACACACACACACACACACACTAATAATAATAATAATAATAATAAAAATAAAAGAACTATGTGGAGAAGCTAGAGAGAGGGCTCAGGGGTTAAGAGCACTGACTGCTCTTTCAGGACCAGGTTCAATTCCCAGCACCCACGTGGCAGCTCACAACTGACTGTAACAGTTGACAGGGGATCTGACACCCATGGCAAACACATATGCACATAAAATAAAAATTAAAAAAAAGAATCATATGAAGACAGGAATGTACTGATGTACTATAATTAAAATCTTTGGAGATGTAAAAGCCTGCAGCTACTACAAACTAAGACTAGGATCACATTAAAAAAAAAAGAGAGAGAGAGAAGAGCTCCTGGAAATTAAGAACATAATAGAATTTTTTTTTTCATTCTGAAGATTTGGAAAAGAACATTAAGAAGCTCTCCCTGGCAATATAGCAACTAAGAAGAGACAATGAATGTTCTGGAACTTCATGAGAGAACAGAGGAAATGGAAAGGGGAAACTGTCAAAAGATATTTCAACAAAAGTTCCAGGACACACCCAGGAAACAGACCCACACCAACTCATTTTATGAAAATGAAGACAATTAGGGAAAGAAAGCAGGGAGGAAAATGTCACACACTCAGAACAGAAATCAGAGCAATTTAGAGTTTGCTAAACAACAGTAACGGAGCCAGCAAAGTTCTTAAGAAAAATTAATTCCTATCTCTAATCCAATATGAGTCAAACTATCAGTCAAGAGGCAAGGTAGAACAAAGGCATTTTACATCAGCAAGACTTCAAAATAGTTTACCTCCCACATAGCCACTCCTCAGGCAACTGGTGACATGCCACATGGGATGACAGGTAAACTGAGTAATATCACACTGGCTCGGGGGACGGGACCCAACACCGGAGGCAAGGGCAGGGTCAGGTGTAGGCCAGCAGCCTGGGGCACTGTGACAACCGAGTGGACTCCAGCAGACCACTGCCCCAAGCTTCCTGTGGCGAGGGTAAGGAGGGTAAGGAGGCAGTGACCACCACCGGGCTACTTAGCGTGCAGTCCACTGAACTGCTTTGTCCCACTCATGCTGCCACAGTATAGACACGGCTACATTTCATTTTGGCCAGGAATGCTCTTCCTTTCTTAGGGCAATAAGCAGCATTTTTCTCTCTCTAGGTACTTACTGGTTTGCAATTCCCAATGCTCACCTTAATCCCCCATCTAATCCCCAATCTTCCCATCATGCACCACATGCACATGTGTCACCCATGGGAGAAAAAGCTATAGCATGCAGAGCCCACCAGGGGCCGGCCAGTCATAGTAGGAGTCATCCCACCTAATCTCTCAGGAGTGTGGCCTGATTTGTTTTTTTTTTTTTTTTTTTTTGTTTTTTGTTTTTTTTTTTTCAAGACAGGGTGTAGCACAAGTTGTAATAGGTCTTAATAACCAAACTCAGAGTTAGACAAATGTTGAAAGGTCAGAGAAGTAAAGGAACCAGCCACAAGAGAGACCTTGTACTTCTATTGAATCCTCAGACCAAAGGGGCAATCCTGAATGATGGGAGATGTCATTCTGTAAATATGTTTCTCTTACTGGTTAAGGAAAGCCAATAAAGCACTGTTGGCCAATAGGAAAGGAAGATAGGAGGGACTAGGAGACAAGGAGGAGAGAGGAAGTAGGAAGGAGGAGTCAGCATGGAGAGCCGGGAGAGAAGTCCGAGCCCTCTGGCCGGTAAGATGAGACCATACTTAGAGTAATAGAAATGTGTTAATCATTAAGAAAGAGCCAGCCGATAAGAAACAAGTAACAGGCCAACAGCATTGTGTCAAATACAGGGTCTCTGTGTGTTATTTGGAGCTGGCGTGGCGGTAAGACCAGACAGGCGGCGGGGAAAACATACTTGTTACACCTGTCCCTATAAATCATCAGACTGAATGCATGAGCTTCTGTCTCCTCTCTCCATATATTCCTCTCCCCACCCAGCCAATCACTCCTGTCTCACCTCCCTAGTACTGGGATTAAAGGTGTGAGCCATCACTGCCTGAGTCTGTTTCTCTTTTAGACTGGATCAATCTCGACTAACTCAGGGTGGCCTTGAACTCACAGAGATCAACCTGCCTCTGCCGGGATTAAAGGTGCACCACCACTGCCTTGGCTTCTATGGCTATATATTCCTCTCCATATATTCCTCTCCCCACCCAGCCAATCACTCCTGTCTCACCTCCCTAGTACTGGGATTAAAGGTGTGAGCCATCACTGCCTGAGTCTGTTTCTCTTTTAGACTGGATCAATCTCGACTAACTCAGGGTGGCCTTGAACTCACAGAGATCAACCTGCCTCTGCCGGGATTAAAGGTGCACCACCACTGCCTTGGCTTCTATGGCTAACTAGTGTGGCTAGCTGTGCACTCTGATCTTCAGGCAAGCTTATTTGTTAGATCACAATCAAATTATCACAACAGGGTCTCTATTATGTAGCTCTGGCTATCCTGAAACCTACTATGCAGATCAGGCTAGCCTTGAACTCATAGAGACCCACCTGCCTATGCCTCCTAAATGCAGGGACTAAAGGTGTGCACCACCATGCCTGGCTAAAACAAACAAAACAAAACAAACAAACAAAAAACACCTCATATTCTTGTTTTTATCCAGGGTACTTTCAAAACGAAAAGACCATGGCTCCATGGGGGCTGGAACCCAGGACCTTTGCACACAGAGCAGATGGAGTCACTGGATAACTACTACACTCTGTGACCTTCGCTGGCCTGACTTCCAAAGCCAGTTCTACTCCACACACATTCTCGTTGTGTTGCTTCCGCTGCACTGATCTGTATGAATAGCCCCCTTTGCCTTTTCTATCAGAGTCTGGTACAGTGCAAAGGTGAGCGGAGGGCCCTGCAGAGCTGGCCGTCCTGCACAGACTTACCCACTTATCTCAGCCCTCAGGCAAAGGCTATGAAAGGGGATGGAAATACAAGGACCCCAGCACCACATGGCGGGGAGACACGACACAGGGCTTCTCTAGATCCACCTCCACTGGTGTCTGTCAAGTGTTCAACACCTGAAGCGGAGTCAGTGCTGGAACAACAGTGCTAACTTCAGGGCGGGCGAGCACAGAGACATAAGCACTCTGAGCAAACCTGCCTGCTTCAGATGCAGTGTGGCACAACCCCCAGAGGTGGGCTTCTCATTTGTCTATTTCTGAGGCAGAAAACATGACAGTGACAAAACGGGGCAGCTCGAGACAAGACAACTACTTCAGACGTTCAGCTGAGTCAAGGAGGCAGGATGCATGTGATTCCTGGCTTTTCCCTGAATCTTCATTCCCAGGGTCACTGTGATTAAGAAATGCAAACCCAACAGGCCCCTGGTACGTTTAATTCCTTTTGACAGTCTGCAGCACAAATTATAAAGATCTGTGAAACTGAGTGTCTTTGAGAAGGGAGACAACATTATAGACTCGGCACAGGGTGGGGCTGCTGGCCTGGAGTGGTGCGGCTGCTCAGGCCAGCCCTCTCTTTCTAACCAGGGCAACAATGGGCCTGTCAATTAGGCAATGAGCACTCTGTGCCTCTGTGCTGGCTCCACTACAAGGCTTTTTTTTTTTTTTTGGGGGGGGGTTGGTTTTTTTCCCCCCCAGTATCTGCCAGAATGTTTCACAAAGAGAACCTAGCAAGACTGCACTCTTACCAGAAGGTGCCTCAGATGGTTTTGTTAATAATTTTGATCAGCTGAAAGGAGAAAAAAAAAACATCATTTCAATTATTCACTTTTCAAAAACTGTCAATTTCAATTTGGCGGATTCAGTGTGTCTCTCTTCCTCCCTCCACCACCACCAACCAAACAAGCCAAGCTGAACAGCAGTCTCGCGCAGGAGAAAAAGGACTAGGCAGGGTATGCCCACAGGATAACCATCGCGTTGGCCATCTTCTCCCCTGGGGAGGCGGAGCCCAGCTCACACAGAACTTGTTGGAAGGGAGCACATTCCTTTAGGCTGCAACTGCTACTATGAAGATACAAGCAGGACCCACCATACATTGGCTTCGCTTTTAATAGCCTTTTAACCAACTTTGTTAATGGACTGGATGCAATTTAGATATGGAACTTGGCTAAAACACAGCTTCAATTGGCTATTAAATTTTAAGAGCCAACTAAGATAGCTAATTACAAAATAAAAAAAGAAAAAAGCCTCAGTGATGATGCTAAGCAGAATTAGGAACAGCAAATGACAGTCTGTCTAGTCTTATTCCCATAGGGAAAGAGACTCTTAAGTGAGAAGTCAACCAGACACTGCACAGAAAACCTAATTGCATTCCTGGTATTACGGCATACAAATCTGGCAGCTCGCTGCCACCAGACAGGGAGGAAGGCCTGTGGCACTCCAGTCTGAAGGCAGCTGACCTCTTTTCACAGAGGTTACAGCCCATTTCGGGAAAGCTTCCCTTTGTGGAACCAATGCTGCGACAGAGGAACAGTCCTGCAAAACTCAAGGGGACGAAGGAATGAGGGCAGAATGAAACAGACCCTCCAAAGGCATGGTGCAAAGGGAGGAATCCCTTCGCCTCTGTAGCATCTACCTCCCTTTAACATGTAGGTCTGCATGAAGGCCACAGTAAATGCTTGACTGCTCAGTAGACTAACTGAAGGGATGCCATGCTCCTTTGCTTTATTACAGAGCCCCTCGTCACGGCATCGGCTGAGCGCCGCCCAGCTCTCATGTGAAGATTTATCGTTGTGTGTGGTGGCCACTTTGAATGGAGGTACTGGAGTCTTTAACATTCCCTAGTCAAGTGTCCCCCTGCTGTGCCTGTAAATGTCAGTCCAGTTTTTTCACGGCTGTGCGCACAGATTAGAAACAGCGGGAGAGCCGGGTAGTATGACTACAGTGCCAGGAAGGACACTTGTCTTGTGGCACAGCTCAAGTGATTCTTGGGATGCAGGACCCTGCTGTTTTCTAATATTTACACACAACTGGAATCATCAAGAGCAGTAAATGCAGCCCAAACACAGCTCACTTCTTTTGTGCTCAGAACTTTACATTCAAATAGGGCTATCGACAATAACACCAAAAGAGACACCCATCTTAAAGTTCCTTATTTCCCCTCAATTTTGCTACACTAACAGACAACTGGGTATTTACTGTGGCTGCTCACTTACCCTGACCCCGCCAACACTGTGTGCAACCCACCATTCCCTGGGAAGAGCAGGTGTTAGGATTCTTGACCTCAAATTGGGTTTCTGCACACTGTGGTTTCTCTGACCTCTACAGGGACAGGGCCCTGGACGCCATTTTGAATTTTTGACACTTTGCACAGCATACTGAAGACACATCCTTGGGGACTGCAGCTCCTGGGGTACATGAGCTTTTCAAAACCCTGGCTTAGGGATTTAGAAAAGTGGAAAGCAGGGATTCTGAACCAAAACTAGGCACATCTTAACAGACAGCTGAACAGCCCTTCAAATTATGTTGGATGGAAACTATATTTTCATAAGCTTTTAACTATCTGCCAGGGATTTCTGTATCACAGTGTGTGTGTGTGTGTGTGTGTGTGTGTGTGTGTGTGTGTGTGTGTGTGTGTATTGGGAGACACACAGGAGCCAGACCATACACCTTGGAACTACAATATCAACCAGCCTAGGATAAGCACCTCTCCAGCTGAACAGAATGAAGACAGAATGTCAGGGTATTTTCTTTTACACTTTTGGTAGGGAAGGATGCTGAAAAGTGCTCAGGACACGTCAAGTATTTTTTTAAAAAAAGCTTTATTGTTGGTGTACATATGCGAGGGCACATTCGCATGGGGTGCATGTGTGTGAGAGTGGGTGTGCGTGCACATTTGTGTGTAAGTCAAAGGGCAACTTTAAAGTTCAGCTCTCTTTTCACCAGGACAAATTTGCGTTGTCAGGCATCCATGTCCAAGTGCTTTTCACCTGCCTAGCCATCTTGATTGCCCAGCCTTGGGGACAGCAAAGACACATTTCTTGCATGTTTGTTCGCCTCTCAGGCAGCTTGCTACCTTGCAAACACGGTCCTCAGGCACGTACTGGAGGCAGCAGGCAGACAGCTCTCTGGAGCTGTGGAGCACCAGTGCTGGGAAGGCACTCCTCCTAGGCACGGTCCCCCTCTTCCCAGGCAGCTAACAGAACCCCCGCATTTCCCAGCTGGAACTTGCCCTGCCAACGGACTGCCCCAGGACCTTCCTTCCAGGGCTCAGGTGCCCTGTGCCTTAAGAACTTTAAAGACTCCAGGTCTCCCATCCAGTGGCCACCACACACATGACAAATCTCCACAGGAGAGCAGGGCAGCACTCAGATGATGCCATAATGAGGGGATCTGGTCCCTGATGGGGAAAGAAAGGGAAAGCGCCTCTCTCAGGTTTAAGATGGGCCACCCTGAGTTCTGTACCAATTTTCATCAAGGTCAGAAAGTTAAACTGAGCAATTTTCTATTTTATAAGTTCTTGTCTTTATATGTATGAATGTTTTACCTGTATGTATATCTGTGCACTATGCGTGTATTGGGTACCCAAGAAGACCAGAAGAGGGCATCAGATCCCCTGGAACTGGAGTTCAAGTACAAGACACTACAGAGTTATTAATCTGTCAAAAGGTCTTCATGTGCACACCTGGGCTCTGGGTGGCTGCACATAAGGCATACCCCTGACTGCTTGTGAGTTTCCACAGATGAAGTACTGGCCACACCCCACTCTGCCAAGGCTGCACTTACAGGAGCACAGGCACAGCTCTATGGCGTCTTTACTGTGGCTGCGGCAGTTTGTGGCTTTTGAGATTCCTAAATTTGTAGTGCAACTTGGGAGGTGGTAGCATTTCTGCACTGTGCAAATTCAGCTGTTAGCAACCACTGAAAATAACCACAGAAAACTCTTCCTTCTGTCTCTGTCTCTGTCTCTGTCTCTCTCTCTCTCTCTCTGTGTGTGTGTGTGTGTGTGTGAGTGTGTGTGTGTGTGAGTGTGTGTGTGTATGCCCACTTGTGGAGGGTAGAGGTCCTCCCTCAACTAATGACACACATGCATTACAACAAATTCCACTTCAACTGCAAATTCACATCAAAAGTCATGTTAAATATTTCTGATTAGAAGATATTTTAATATAATGGCAGAAATTACAATGGAAAGCAACAGAAGCCATAAAAATAAATCCTTATGAAAATTTGAAAGTAACTAGAAACAAACAAAAAAACATGGCAATGGTCATTATTCTATAAGCAATATATACAAGCACACAATCTACAAATAAAGAACTGTTTAACTAGCAACAACAAATTCACCTGACCAAGAAAAACAATCATGTCTTGGCTGAGTCTGCTGGCTTAAACAATGGGCATCAACCAGGTCCAAGGCCAAGGTGTAGATACTATTCCTGGTGAAGCCATACATAGGAAAGAGACCACACTTCCTTCAGCAGATCCCACCCTGGTGAGCCTATTACATACCCAAACCCCCTTCCAATACTCACACCTGAGTATGGTAGGGGACAGACTGGCTCAGGCAGAAGGCAGATGGGACACAAACATCCCGCCCACAGCATTAGATGTCACCAAGATGGAGACCAGGAAACCAGGGCAAAGTGCTAACACATATACTTTGGTAAGACAATATGGCAGCACATACCAGTTCAGAAACTTTCATAATCTTCGGCCTAATGTTCACTTTTTGAAATCTCGGGATGTCGACAATGGTATCTGCGCAATTTTGTTCAAGAACATTGTTTATAATGTGAAACACTGGTAAAAATTTAAAGTCCAATACTAAAGTTATGAAACGATTGAAAACCCAGAAGAAAGACACATAACAGTCATGTCCATGAAATAACTACAACATTAAAAGAAGACCATGGAGTAGTAGATTAAGTATTTAAAATAAAGTATAAAAAAATTAAAATAGCCAGGCGTGTGGTAGTGCACGCCTTTAATCCCAGCACTTGGGAGGCAAAGACAGGAGGATCTCTGTGAGTTTGAAGCCAGCCTGATCGACAGAGCGAGTTTCAGGACAGGCTCCAAAGCAATACAGAGAAACCCTGTCTCAAAAAAACAAAACAAAAAAAACAAAACAAAAAAACAAAAAAAACAAAAAAAAAATTAAAATAAAGTGTGACTATGAACAGTGAGTGTCTGAGAGTGGTTAAGACATTTTACTATATATTTTAAATCTTCTACGATGCTTGGGTATTATTAAAACCCTCCAATCATTGTAATACACAACATATAAAAAAGAAATAAAATGTTCCACAGAACACATCCAGATACACGAAGGCATCCTGACACTGAGGCGGTGCAGTGCAACTGGGTCTGTATGGACACAGTTAATCCAGCAATTCAAGGAAATGAGCTCCTGTTTACGGTTCTGGTCTAAGTGTTCTGTCTTAGAAAATCACCACTGAGGAACACAGGAAGCTATTTTTCTTAGGGCTTAACTGGTTGGTTACCATTACTGAATCCTTCTGTGCTTAACACAAGAGCCTGCCACAGGTGATGGATAATCCCCAATGGGCAGAAAGCACCACATGGCCGAGGACAGGACAAGGTGTAGCTAAAACAGCACTAAACTAAATACACATGGTTAGAGTATGGATGCCGGGCTGCAAGAGGAGAACGGAGACCGCAAACCACTCCCCAGGAACTGGCAGGAAGATAAAGACTCGAGGACCCGAAGGGGCAGATAATAGCACCAACTGGAGGCGCTGACATGGCTCCAGCTGGAAGAACTGTACTGCACAGAGATTGAGGACACCGACGGCCATCAATCGGGCCACGCCTGGCTAGTGGTTCTTCACTAATTTATGTAGCCCTGCCAATACAGTAACATTTGAGAAAATGTCAGCACTTGTTTAAAACAATATGTGAGGAAATATTTGTTTTCTTAATATTTAACCAACAGGTTGTGCTGTTTTGTGTTTTAAAAAATAAAAAAGGCTACGGCACACAGACAAACACATCACACACATTTTATCCTATTTTAAGCATCAATGTGTTTAAAACAGAACTTGGGAGTTGATTTAGGCGTTACAAATAGACTCGGGACTGACAGGCTGCTCGGCATTGCAGTCCTACGTTCTAAGGAGAGAGCAGCAGCCTCTGCCCCACACGGGCTCCTTTCTCCTAGACGCGCAGCTGTACCTTGGGAGCACTGACTTACCAGCCTCTGTACCTTGGGAGCACTGACTTACCAGCCTCTGGGGGCTGGAGCCTTGCTTCACACTCCTGGCTGCACCCTGACCCAATGATGACCAAGTTGTGTGACAACTCAACCGTTCACAGAGCGACAGTCACAGCTCTATACTGCTGTTCATCCGCACAACTTAGGCGTGTCCCAGGCTGTGCCAGTTATATTGTGCACACACGACAGCTGTCCACACTGCCCAACACTACACATGGTACTTACTCACCCGTTACAACATATACATGCCCAATCCTGACTCCTCTAACTGTAATGTTTGAGGAATGCTTCTTGAAATTGTTCATAAATCTGCAAAATTTCTGAGTTTTATTCCTCAAACAACTTGGAAAACTACATCTTAAGTTTTCCAAAAACAAAAATCTTGGGAGTACACAGCTATAGCCCCTGCAGATTGTGTGGAGTTCATAACTGTAAGCCCTGCAGCTAGTGTGGGGTACACAGCTATTATTCCTGCAGCTAATATGGGGTGCACAGCTGTAATACCTATCGCTAGTATGGGGTACATAGCTGTAACCCTGCAGCTGGTGTGTGGTACATGATTACAGTAGCTGTAATCCCCACAGCTACTGTGGCATGTACAGCTGTAATCCCTGCAGATGGTGTAAGGTACATGACCGTATTCTCCGCAACTACTGCAGGGCGGGTTCACACCAATAATCCTAGTCTGGGAGGTACAGGTAGGCAGCTCAGGATTTTGAGGGCAAATAGGCTATGTAAACCAGACTCAGAAAATGAGAAAAACAAATCCAAAAAACCTCTAGAGAACTTGGGTTTGCTATACAAATTATCATTTCTAAAAAAATGAAATTTCAAGAAAAACGATCTAAATGGGGAAATGTTTTAGTCAGTGTTCTATTGCTGTGAAGAGACACCACGACCATAGCGACTCTTACAAAGAAAAACATTTAATTGTGGCTGGCTTACAATTTCCGAGGTTTAATCCATCATCTTCATGGCAGCACGCAGGTAAACATGATGCTGAGAGTTCCACATCTTGATCCGCAGGCAGCATCAGGGCATAGCTTGAGCATCTGAGACCTCCAAGCCCATCTCCACAGTGACACACTTCCTCCAACACAACCACACCTCCTAATTAATAGTGCCACTCCCTATGAGCCGGGCATTCAAAGTCCTGAGTCTATGGGGACCATTCCTACTCAAACCACCCCAGGGATGCTCTGTACACTCTGCTCACAGGACCTCCTTGAAGGGCACCAATGCTTATCATCTTTGGTCCTGGTCACCACGGAGTGACTAACCACTGACAACTGTCCTTCTATCATTTATCTTCCATACTATTCTTATATAATCTGACTTTAAAATATGTGTTTCTCACAAATACATTGTATTCACTGAACCTTTCTTTGTGCATACAGCAGGTATTCAATTAATGCTTGTGAGACAGAACAGAATCCATGAAGACCAAACTTTATTGTCATAACAAATTGTATACTTACATCAAACAAAAGAGACCTTTAAATTCTGCACTTCCCAAAAGCAAGGAGCCTGCCAAGCGCTCTAACCACTCTGTGGAAAGCAGCCAGAACGGACGCACACTCCCAAGCCCCAAGACCACGTACTTGTAACAATTAAGGATCCAGGTATTTTATAAACTACCCTTCAATAAAGTACACAAAATAATCATTTTACTAGACTTTTTTTTTTTTCAAAAAACATAGCATTTAATTATTACTACAACCCCACAAGACTCACGTGAAAATAAAACATAAAATAGAAAAGGAGAAAAAAAGGCAATGAATAAGCAGAAAAGTCGGTTCCTGGCATCTTTTACTTCTGGGCTTTCTTTCTGGTTCTTGAACCTTGAAGAAGAATCAGAGAAAGTCTCATCAGTAATCATTACCTCACAAAGGCAAGAAGTCAGAGGCAGTGGCCGCCGTCTGTGGAGAAAGTCCACACAGGGCCTCACTGTAGCTGGAGAGCCTGTGAAATGTCAGTGTACTTTCTAGGATTAGCCCACCAGGAGACACACATCTCAGGGCTTCTCCCCAAGGCTTGTATTATAACATTTGAAACATTAATTCCCAGCGCAAGTTGGGGTTACCCAAGGCACAAAAAGCAAGAGGGTTTGCTTCATGAGTCATCTAACAACCTATCCCCCATGCTCACAGGCAGGAGGGCACTGAGCTGTGCTAAGGGGACAGTCCTTCCTATGGGCACACACAGCTAACCGTGATCTAAGGTCCTCAGGGACAGCGCCTATCACCCCACAAGGGGGTCCTGTCCCCAGCCTGACCACACTGCCCAGAGCTGGCCTCATGCTCTTACCCAGCCTCAAGCTCTCTGAGACAGAATGACCCACAGCACTGGAATGAAGCATCCTGGTAGTTGATAGTTTGAGTTCTTTTTGGAAAAGAACAGAACTTTCTTTGAATCTGAGACAAAATTTCTAATCACACACAAGTAATTATAGTTTCTAAAGGTATTCTGATTATGGGAGGTTTTAGTTACTTAGCTGGAAAATCAGTTTTAAAATTAAATTTTTTTAGTTAGCTTCTGTTCAATTGTCATCCAGTTCAGTCACAGCAAACCTTAAGACTTTTGTGAGGACCCTCCCGGCACTCACACAGCCAGTACACTACGGCTATGGCTGACTAACAGCCTGGGGCTTTTCTAACTGTAATATAGCAGTAGCTAGAGGGACTCATAAAGCCGGCCCTCCCTGAGTGTACACAGGCAGTAGCGGTTGCTGGGGTGGCGGTGAGGGGCCCTGCTCCTGTAAGTAACTCTCACCTAGGACCCTGTAAGGACCCTGACGGAACTCCCTGGGCAGGAACTCACTAACCAGGAGAGTAACCAATGAAGACATGGGAGCAGAAGAGGACTGAGCTGGGAAGGGAAGGCACCCGTGAGAGTGCGATGGGAACAAGCACATTCTACAAAGCATGAGTACCACAACAAAGCCACTGTCACTAATAAAAATAAAAATGAGCTAAAAACACTGAACAAGAATGAGATTAAAAGCTTTGATGTTGTAAAAAAAAAAATCCATGGGATATTTCTAAAATATATATTCTAAAATTTTCAAGTTAAATCTACAAAGCAAATGAAAAATGCTATGTATGTAAGGCTGTCCTAACAGCCATCTCAGAATCAATACCACCAAACAGCTCCCTTCCCTTCACAGCAGACAATGAGGTAACTGCCACAATGTATTCAAGCAATGCTCCCTTACAAATGACCTAACTTGACAATTCACTCTTAAGCTACATATCGCTGCTCGCCCTGTGGTCTAGACTTGGCACTGCTTACCCCTGTGGCCTAAACTTAGCATCGCTCGCTGCCATGCAGAACACTGCTGCCTCCTGGAATCTGAAGACCTGATCAGAACCCACCCTCACCAGGGAGTCTCTGCTTCACAATGCAGTTTAGCGTCTCACCTAATGATCAGTTCCGCTATACTCATGTCTCTTTAAAATACAACCATGTTCACAACACAGTACTGCTGGCAACAGACCTCATCATAAAACTAACATGTAAAATCTGATAGCTGAAGAATAAAACACATGAGTTTGGGGAAACCCTCCCACCGTTTTATAAATAGGTGAACATGGGGAACATCCCAGCAGGGTTTTCTTGGAAAACATCTGGTCCCTGACTGCTTGGTATTTTCCTAGCCCTCACTGCTTCACAAGTAAGTAATCTCCAGAAGAGTAGTCCCCACTGTCCAACGGGAACAAGCACACAAGCCCAAAGTGTCATGGCCACATCAACTAATTTTTAGTCAATTCTGAAATATTGGCACAATTTTAAAATACCAGAATATACATGGTTTTTAAGGGTTATCATTTTGTAAGGGGGAAAAATTACTTGCAGCAAATAACCAAATTTTCTTAATTGGTAAAAATTACGCCTTGCATAAAAATAAAAGGATTAGAAGCCCCTGTTCTTGGTGGGCACCACCGTCTCCTCTTTCTCTCACAGCCTGCACAATGACACACAGAAAGCTTTCAGAGTGTGTTCCCACACAATAGACCCCCAACTATTCCAAATGAGTTTAGGTGTATCAAGAAAATTACACACAGTTTTAAAGTGGTCTAAATAGATATTAAAGGAAAGCTGCTCCCATTTTGTGAGGCACAGCATTCTAAAAGATCACACGGTGAGAAAAGTCTCTCACCACATTGTAAACCATAAATAGTGTTTGAAAATAAAATTGTTAATGAAGAAAGTGACATTTCTAAAGCTGCTGTTAAAGGCAGCCATTCTTAAAACACATTTATAACACAAAATCCTAAAGCCCTACCACAAAATTCATGGAATTTATCATATTTCTCAAAATATTAAAAAACTCAAAGGCAACATTGTGCCCTCTCCATCAAGTGACTTAAACTGATAAGTATAAATGAATATACATTTACATGACACTTGGCCTGTTTTTTTTTTTTTTTTCCTTCTCCCTAGAGTCAGTAACATTTACTAACCACCTCAGGCAATACTTCTCCCCTATGAATATTCTGATAGTAAAATAACTACCCTTGTACTTGAGGGGGGGATGCCTACAACAAGATAACAAACAAAAAACATTTAAGCAAATATTGGGCATAGTAATGAATCCCTTTAATCCCAACTGGGAGGAGGGCAGAGACAAGAGGATCTCTGAGTTCAAGGTCAGCCAAGGCTACCTAGAGAGTTAGAGGCCTGCCAGGAATGCACTCACTGTAAGATCATCTCAAAGGGAAAAACCAAAAAATAAAAAAACTAAGCAAAGTCATTCTGAGTTTGCATGAATATAGAAGAATCTGATCATTCTTAGGAAGTTATAGCAGCCAGGCATGGTTGCTTACACTTTTAATCAGGAGGCAGAGGTAAGCAGATCTCTGAGTTCTAGGCCAGCCTGGGCTAGGAATGTGATACAGAGAACCCCTGTCTTGAAAAGAAAAAGGGAAAAAAACAGTTACAGCAAAAAAAATCTGAGAAGTCCTAAATCAGCAGTCTCATCCATGCTAGATGACACTTTCTCATAAGAACTGCCAGCTATAGTTACTACAATCTTATACCAAAACTGCTAGCACTAAGAAGGGTTCATAGTTAGATGAAGAATTTCAAGTCACACATTCTCTATGTTCTCAAGCAGCACACAGGTTGCCAATGACCCACAGGCAGCTAAGAAAGCCTGTCTGACTGAATCGCATTTGGCACCTGGACCTATTCCTGGTCTGGCCTACTACAACACGGGACTCGAATCCAGTGCAGTGACAAGGCTGCTTTGGGGCTTGCCGGTGTGTTCAAAGGTAAGCACGGGATGTCTTCATCAGTGCTACTTAGTGCGCTACCACTCACTGTAGGAGCTGCTGCGGCTCGCCTCTGGCTGAGACATGCTTCCATGTATTGCTCCTTGGGACTCCTCACTTCCTAGTGACAAAATGAACAAGACAGGGAAGGAGGCAGTGAAAACAAACAGTAGCAAATGGGAGACGGCAGCGTTAGAAGGAAATGAACAACTACTGCAGAGCGTTTGGCCTCCTAGAATCCCAGTGACTCTGGGTAAATGCAGATGAGCCCAACCATGCTGGATCCGTAATATATAAGGAGAAAATGCTAATAAAATCAGAATAAAGGTAGCTGCCGTTCAGAAGTCTCGTTCCAACATGTACCAGAGCCACTGTCAAAATACAGTGCTGGCCTGGGCCAACAGGCCATTTAGGCTATCATGGCATTTTTGCCCAAAAGAAAACTTACTCATCAAAATTTAAGAAATGCCCAAGGGCCAACAAACTAGTAAAGAAAATCTGAGAAAGAGAAAAGAAATCTTCAAAAAGCACTCAGTCCAGGAAAGCACTGCATGGGGTACCAACACCCCAGACAAGTCCAGTCTTAGCTGGCTGTGCAGATGCTGCCTTTGCATCAACTGCTTCAAACAGTGAAGTTTCTGAGCTTGAACCCCTCACCTCCTAACTGGCTGGGACGGGCTGCAGAGAAGTGCACTGTGGCACTAGCATACCAGGAGCCATCAGGCTCAGGGAGAGGGAGTGGAAAGCTGTGGTGTGACAGGCCATTCTGGTCTCTACCTCCCAAGGTCCAGTCATGACTGCTGCGAAGAGGGAGTGCCATAATGTGTGTATGAAAGACAATCAATACATACCATGCAATACAAAACCCGTCCACAATATATTCTGTAATCACATGGAAATATTATGACTCATGTGGTTAGTCTGTCATGTATAAGGAAGGACTGAGCAAGGCTCCTGACTTACGAGTCATTATGACATCTTCCACCAGTGTATCTGAGCATTCCATGTCTTCCACACTGCACACCGTGCTTTCTTCTACTTCCTTCTTCCTCTTCTTACATATAAAGAAAATTGAAAAGACAAGAGAGAAAGAGAAAGATGTAGTCTGGGGACCACATAAGCAAATATACATAAATTAGCCTACCTAAGCATGAGTCTCAATCCCCGACAGAAGACCTAAGGGAAGGACAGGGCACAGGCCTCCAGCTCCAGTCAGCCTGGGCGGGTCTTTTCTTCCGGCTCCTCCCCCTTCCCTGCTTCAGTCCACTACTAAGTCATGCTTGATCAAGAAGGAACGGTTTTGGGACATGAAATGTTTACCAGCTCGCTGTCACCTTCACAGGCCAGTGACACTCATCTACGTAACATGGATGGAAGAAGATGCAGAGGCTGGGAGCCTGAGAAACGGAAAGATGCACACCTCCCCTCACACCTAAAATCTAAATTCGACGGCAAATTCTGTCCACGAACCAGTGTTTCTTTAGAATGCTTCTTAGCAAAGACTTGAGAGCCCTAAACATGGGTGACCTTCTAAGCACACCTTCTCCTGATCATCTGGAAGCCAATTCAGACTATCCACACGGCTCCAGAAATCTTCCATGTTCTTGGCTGTGGCATCTGGAGGATGTGTTTGTACATCTTTGCTTTCCACTCTTCACAAACACTCCACAACACTGAGCTAATTCAATTCTGTTCTGAGTCATTTAATTAGCTAACATCTCTCTATAGGTGTTTTTATAGAGGGATGTTGGCAATAATATAAAACATTTAATTTTTCATGTAGCCTTATCCTATGTAGTTTGTCCAAAGTTAAATGTGTAGCAGTCCGATTTCCAATTCAGAGCCTCTCTAAGTTCCCTGAAGTAATTCTGGATCATTTAGGAATGCATTTGACACGTCCCAGACTCCACAGCACGATGCAACGGGACATCCTCGTCTAGCAATTAAGTTCAACTTCATCTCTGAGTGTTCCTTGCTGCAGGCCATTTTGTGTACACTGCAGAAGTTAATATTCACTGACAGCAGAGCATTCTTTCCCTAATGGTAACCACAGGTTCTGCCCTAGATAAGGAAGCCAACCTGCGCAAGCCACTGTGTTTCATAGCCAGTGCTTAGAACTGCTGTAGTATATCATCAGGCCCTGTTTTAAGGCATGTATAAAGTGGCTGTAGGTCAGAACCGAGGAACCCAATGAAAGGGGCTCACACACACACACACACACACACACACACACACAAACACCGTTTAAAACTTAAGGAACTGTCAATGGCATTTACTTAGGAGATCTGTAGAAGACATTGCTTCTCAAACATAGCCATAAGAATGGTTTTAACTTCACAAAGCTGATGAGAGAAGGGGGGAATGCCTTACATCTTTCTTTTCTGAAGTGTTGCTTCATGATTACCATCTAAACCCTGCTGGGTTGAACAGATTGGCTCGATAATTACATACAATAACTGCAGTGGGCAGGTAACCCTCAGCTGGCACGGGCAGCTCCCCTGTGAGAGCTTCCATATGCAAGTGCACTGATGGAGTGCGTTAGGTACGTCTTTCCTGCCGGTTCACAGGCCTGATTAACGGCAGCCAAGACTCCAAGGTTATCGTGTCAGCAGACTTGTGATGCATTAGGCAGGGATAAACACAGACACTTTCGTACGCTCAGACCAAAATTAAGGAGGAATATTTCAGTGCTGTTCTGTGTTCCATATAGAACAGAAAGCAGTTTCCAGATTTTAGAGGGTAGTTTTTAAATGCTCATTATAAAGGAGCTAGCCAACATTTCCTACCAAAGAGCCTAGCACATTCATTCAGTTTTGAAGCTTATTTAATAAAAAATGAGCTTAATCCCTATACAGGTGAATTACAAGGAATGAAAATCAGACAGCATTCAGCCAAGGAAAGGAACAGCTGTGCATTAGGGAAAGTAGTGGGTCACATTCATCCACACACCAACCGGGTAGCTCCTACCCAACTTCCCTGACAGCACATGCTATCTGGGAAGGAAGGACCTGTGGTCTAAAGATCACCAGTTACCAAAATAAAATAAAACCAGTCTAGCTTAACAAAAAGGATGGCACATGGTTCATACAGCAACACCCAACACCCCAAACAAGAAGCTGCTGAGCTCTGTTCTGAGCATTTGTCAGCATCCTTAGGCTTTGGGTGTGCAGGTGTGGGTTCCCCTCAAAAATGAAAGGGCTTCCCAAGCGGCTGTGCCAATCTCTGATTCTGAGAGAGTCTATGCCATGTCTCACAGGTACCTTTATTTGCATTTATAAATGAAACCAAGATACTGTTTGACACACAGGAGCAACTTACAAAATACACATGGGATAGAGTTTGCTTTTAATTCAACACAGAAAAAGGTCTTGAAAAAATAGGTTTATTTCAAAAGACATTAGTATATTACACATTATGTATTTAAAGTGTTCAGATATTCTAGGTTAAAATTAAGTTAATTAGCTGCTTCTCACTTCCAATTTAGAAACAGGAAGACAAATCAGCTGGATGTATTGGACTGATAATTTACTAACAGTCCAAACATTGACTAGAGACCAAGCAAGCTCTTTCAACAGAAAAGACAATAACAATCTTCAAAGGCAAAACCACAGACCGATTCTCTGCTCAAGTCAAGCCCTAGAACATCATGTCCAAGAGCATCTGACAGCCTCAGGAAACACCAGCCAGACCCATGGCCACCGCCAAAGAAGCAAGAGATGCTCTCAGAGTGCCTTCCTCTCGCTAAGGCATCATTTTTGTTTTAAGAACAAATAACAGCCTAAAATTCCCAACCAAAGATCTTCAAAATGTACAGACCAGTTCATCTTAGTTGTCAGAGCCCAGTAAAGTCACCATTCAAATGCACACAATTCAGACTGCTCTAGGAGTAACCACAATGGGACATTAGTCACTAAAAGTAACTGGGGGAGAATGACATGAGGAACAGCAAACATGGTGTGCCACAGAACCTGCAGCCTACAGCTAAAAGGTACTAGAAGAAAAAAAATGAAGAGAGGGACACAAGAAAGCCAAAGAGAATGTGCTCCTTGTTTTCTCAGCTCAGGGCGACAAGGAGACCAGAACCCAGGGGTCCTTATTCCCACTGCAGTGCTCTGGCAGAAAGAAATATGTCTCTCCCGCATCTGACTTATGAGTATGGAGTAGTCATTGTTAACCATTTTACTTTACTCGAATGCACCTTTCTAAGGAGGAAGATTGTACAGGCCCGTGCTCTTGTCAGAGTGACTTTCACATATCTACTTCCTTACATGTGTTCTTCTAGGGTAGGGCTTCTTAACTCTAGCTGAGCTTTAGCACAGTGCTGTACATGGACCTGCACATACAGAGCTATCGAACTACTGTAACCATGGCAGAGATGAGGTCTGCCAAATGCTGTACGATTTGAGTTAAGATGCACTTAAAGAAAACACCAGGAAAAATCATCTACAATTGGAAGGAGAAATTCAAACATGGAAAACGGGCTAGAAAATGAACAAATGACTCTTAAGAAAGGCAGATGATTTGAAAATCCACCCAGTACTGTTAGGATGAGTGAAATGCTCATTGTTTGAGGCGGGACAGTGATAAAGACTGTTGCAAAAGCAAGGACACTGTAACGTCTCTTCTCAGAGTGCTAGCCTCTACCCAAGTGAAGATGTTGTCTACCACGTGCTGGCATGGTGACTAGCTTCTTCTGAACATCATAAAATAAAATAAAATAAAATAAAATAAAATAAAATAAAATAAAATAGGTCAAAACAGCCTGACGTGGCAGCACACACCTTTAATCCCAGCACTCAAGGAGGGTAAAGCAGATCTCTGTGAGTGGGAGGCCAGCCGGGTCTACACAATATGTTTCAGGCCAGCGGGGGCTATAGTCTCACAAAAAAAAGGGGAGGGGGGATTAAAGTAAAAAAGTATTGCAGCTTGTATGAAAGCATTAAACACACACTTGTTCAGTGTCTACACCCATCTGCCTTTCCATACACTGTTTGAAAACCCTTTCCGTGTTCTACAAGTGGATGCCCTAGGGAGTCCTGCGTACGTGGGATTTCATTCTATAAAGTATCCATTCTTAAGCAGGTATAACATTAACATGCCTTCATGGTCAACTCACGATTTCCTAGTTATTTGTCTAAATTTAATTCTCCTGCTAACAATTTTAATCTGCTCTGAGGATAAAAAGAAATACAATTCACGTAATTTTGCCAACTATTAACAAGTTTAGGGAGGAGAGTTTAAAAAAGGAAAAGGTTTAAATACACAGAGTACTTCCTAGGTCAAATACCAAAGGGTTTACCATGAGTGCATGAAAGGATACACCAGATATCACCAACAACCACTTGACTGTGCAAAGACCACTAATGCCTGCCCTGTGCTGGGTGGGCATCACAGAGCAGGCATCCTCCTGAGGACCCAGACAAAGAGCTGTTTAGAAAACCCTCCTGATACTCATCTTATTAGGAAAAAAGGTGAGGACAAACACCTGTAGACACAACTATAGGCATACTGTGTGCATACATGTCCTGGTAAAGCAGCAACTTGGGCCTGGAAGGCTGCAGCCACACATCTGAGGGCATGTGTGGTCTCTGCGGCAAGAGCTCCCCTGGACTAACTTCAGCACGAGCAACCCTAAAAGTCACTCAGACTAATGTGTTTCTGGAGTCAGTAAACTGAAATCTAGAAACTGACACCTATGTATTCTCTACCATGCTGGAACTAATGTGATTTTTTTCACTAATGCTTTCCTCTGAAGGCCCCATCATTTTTACCATTAATGTCAAAAACCAAAGATGTTTTAAGGACAATTCATGGGAAAAAGCAAAAATAGGCAGCTAGTTATGCCTTAATTACCTATAATATTTTATGACTAAAATCACTAGGAGGTTTGGAAATGCCTTGAGCTTCTCTGAGGTAAACTATACTACAGCTGTGTGGTACCAGCTGCATGACCCTAGTAGTTTACTGGTTTTTGAAATACCGCCCCTCCCCGATACACACACGGGGGTTGGGGGGCAGGGGCGAAAGACAGAGACAGGGAGACACAGAGAGAGACAGTGACTGAGAGGCAGAGAGTTTCGAGACTGCAGGGTTGGGTGGGTGGATATGCGCATGTGTAGCCAGAGAACAACTCTGAAGCTAATGCTCTCCTCGGGCAGATCAAGTTCAGGTCACTGGACTTTGCAAGGCCAGCAGGGAAGGGACGTTTACCTCAGAGCTGCAGTCCCTCTCGTAAGTTGTAACACGGTGTCATGTGGATGCTACCACGTCCATGTGAAGGTGGGTGGAAGGTGGCTCTGAAGCATGGCCTGAAGCTTGAACGGTTACTTACTGAAGCATCAGGCCCTCTGCAGACTCTCATGTTGGAAGAAAACACTAAAGCTCCCACTGCAGATGTGAGACACAGTCACACTGTGACCTCCATGATGATCACCAAAAACCAAACCCCAGCTGGGCAGCACACACAGTCACAGGTGAGCCAGCCCTCAGGGTGTGAGAGCAGAAGAACGGACCACCACACACCCCGTGGCCCTACAACAGTCAGGAGAGGGGGCCCTGGACCTGAGGACCTCAGAAAGGACACCTAGGCCTGTACCTTACTGTAGGCTTCACTGGGTGAGCTAGCCTAGGCAGTGCTGGAGAGCTCATCGGGGTGACTGGAAAGCTAGTCAGCTAACCAACACAGCTACCATCCAGGCCTAGAGCCAGAGCCACGCGTTGTTCCACTCCAACATCACCTCATCTACGAATTGCTGGAGCATGTGAGCCACACCAATGATTCATGACAGCGAACCCTTGCAGGCAAAGATGGACAGACTGAAGCTAAACTGTGTGTCTCCATGGGCCACACTACAGCTTCACAGCAAGGTTCTCCTCTGCTTCTTTTTTGGTTTTTTTTGTTTGTTTGTTTGTTTTCTTTTAAATATAGGTCTGCTGGGGGGGGGAGGACATTTACAAGGGCAGAAGGCAGATGCAAGGGCACAGGGAAATAAGAAGGATCGGAATGCATGATGTGAAATCCACAAAGAATCAATAGAAGTTCAAAAGCCCAGAGCACCAATACCCCAGCTCTTATCCACTAGTGCTGGCATGTGATGTGCAGGCCACAGCTCTGAGCATGCGTGCTTCACTTCTGCCTCCTTGTGCAGAGCTTCATAAGCAAGCAAGCATGCAGCATTACTTCCGCAGAGAACTCGTCTTTAAATCCATCCCTTATTAAAAGTGCAATAGTATGTATGCTTGGCATTCGCTAACACTCAACCGTGATTAGAGAAAACTCAATCACCTAGCCTGGAGGAGGACATCTCACAAGATGCCTGCTTGTTGCTTCAACAGGTCAACTCTTTCAAGAGCTCAAGGCACTGACACTGTACCACATGGTGTCCTGTACTTCACAGGAGGTGCACGTGTGCACAAAGACCAAAACAGGGCAGTATGACCATTGCCATACATAAAAACTGGCTGTGGAGCGGAAACCCTAGTTAAGCCCCAGGTGCCTGGTGTCAGATACGCCAACTTAGAAAGAGGCTGTTTAAACAGGCTTAGAGCTCATATTGATTTGTGGTTGCTCTCAACTGCACTTGCATGATGGGAGCATTTAAGAAGCCTTTAAGCATTCCTGAAGTCTGGGTCCCATCCCCAGAGTTTAACTGTCCAGGGGTGGAAGGTGCCAGCGCTTCCAGGCGATACGACACACACACCAGGACAGGCTTACAGAACCCGCAGTACATGGCCTGAGGTGCTCCTATTAAAGGAACCTCTAGACTAGACAGAGGAAGTGGAGAAGCCGGGTGTCCTGACTCCAGAAACCCCCATATGGCCACCAATCTCTCTCATTCTCTCATATCACTGGCAGTAGATGCTGTAACAAAAACATTAACAGGTAAATGGGCAACTGGGGAGAGGAACAAAATCTAAGGAAAGTCACTCAACCAAAAAAAGGCCACTAAGCCGGAAGAGCACACAGATTCTCTATGCTCAGAGTCATTAAAAAATAGCAATTCCCATCCATAAAGAGACTTAGGAGGCTATCACACTTAGTAAAACAGTCAGTCACAGGTGGGAGAGACAATCTTGGGGCCCTACCCACCCCTGCTGATCTACTGGCTACCAACAAAAAAGGGGAGTCGGTGTCCTCAGCTCTGTACCAAGGGTAACCCCCGACCAGGCTCTAACAAAGAGCTCCAAAACCTGTGGTCACACGGTCTGCCCTAGTTAAACTCAGTGGGTCTCTCAGTGAGAGATTTATCTAAAGGAAGGAAGGAAGGAGATAGGGTGAGAGAAGACAGGACGGGTGGGAGGAGAGCTCTGCATGCATGATGTACATGGGTTAAGGTGTTAAAGAACAAATTCAATTAATGAGGAAGAATAATAAAGTTACACAAAGAAAATCACAATTCCCCTAAAATATGGCTGAAAAGTAGAACAAGATGAGTGAGCCAGAAGCACACAGATAGTTTCACAAACAGAAGAAAATGTACAAGAGTTAAATGTGAAAAAGAAAAGCTAGATTCCAGCTCTCCCAGATGTCAGCAAAGACCCTGAAGGGGAGATGAAAGAGGAAGCACCTTCATGCTCACAGAGATTAGTTTCTCAAGTTCCAAGATGAATGGTATATCTTTACTCAAAGGTTCACCAAGTACCAAGTATGCATGAGCTTTAAACTAACAAGACACACACAAACACACACACACACACACACACACACACACACACACACACACACACACACACACACTTACGCTCTGTGGTGAAAAGCAGGACGATGAAGTAGAATGAAAAGCAAGAGGCCTCATCTGTAGGGAAAAAACAGAAATCTAGTAACAAACAAGATTAACCAAACTGGAAGATGAGGGCTAACACAGCAGTGTCTTTGGACACATTACTTTCTGTGGACAAACAGCAGCATTTTTTAGAAATTGTAGATTCACAAAGTTTACCATTTATAGCGCTCTTAAAAAAATACTTTCTTGAACGCATACTCTTAAAAAATTAATCCAAGAAAAAGAACACAGTAACCCTAAAAACTAGTGACAAAAATACAAAACTTGGACTCCACAGCACCAAGGACACAGACATGAGACATGGGCTATCCGAGGGAGACATGCCTCTTGTGGGGCAATGGATACAGATTCTAATTAAGTCTAAACGTTCACATGCAAACAAATTAAAAATGTGTTAGAAAATAAGGGTGGGAACATTTGGGAGACAAGAATCCACAGCTTCTTCCTGTCTAAAATCTGAAGAATGACCCCAAAACAGCTATTTAGAACCGTTTCTGCAACAAGCACTGAGGCACGGTGGCACCTCTTCCCAAACAGCTGCTGAAAGCAGTGGCCGAGAAGGAGGCACATCCAGAAGTGAGGTGTGGCCCTATCCACCACTGACCCACACTGGGGAACACCTTTCTACACACCTTAACCAGTAATCCCCGATCAGAAAGTGCAGCCAGGTGATGGTGGCACTCACAAAAGGCAGTGAAGACAGAGGCCAGCAGATCTCCAAGTTCAAGACCAGCTTGGTCTACAGAGTTAGTTCCAGAGCAGCCAGGGATATAGAGAAACCCTGTCTTGAAAAACCAAAATAAGACATATAAAAGAAAATGCCGGCTAGGTAGTGGGAAGCTGTACATTTAAAACACGCCTGAAAAGGAAACACACCCTCTACAATGGGCCACCAAGAGCAAGGCCTGATGGCACAAATATCAAAATCATTCATCACTCATGAGTTACCAGAACAGATGTCAAAGACAAACTAAGAGACACACAAAGCAAAAGCCAGAGATCAGTGCAGTCATGCTTTCATGCTAGATTTACCAAGATCCAAGCACTGACTCAAGAGCTCCATCCCTTTAACTAGGGAGAGACCTGAGCACCTGGTGAGGAAAAACAGGTTAGAGGCCCGATGGCCACAAGTTCTCCAACAGGTAAGGTGATACTGAGTTCAAATCCCAACTGTGAGGAAAACAAAAACCAGCTTTGTAAGATGTAAAAGTCAGGTTCACAGACACAACAATCCAGCAAACCCAGGCAGAGCTTTGCCCACTCAATATAAATGCAATCAAGAGAAAAGCCACACCAACAAGTTAAACTCCAGAGACAAAAGGAGAAAAATAAGAAGTTGGAGACATGACTTAATGGTTAAAAACACATACAGAAACTTATAAATCTATCCAAAGCTTAAAAAGGGATTTTAAAAGCTGATGGAAAGTTTTTACCGATTTATTTTTATTAGTTTGTGTGTGTGTGTGTGTGTGTGTGTGTGTGTGTGTGTGTGTGTGTGTGTGTGTGTGTAAGTGCACATACATGTACACAGACACACAAGCAGGTGGCCACAGAGGCCGGAGGCCTTGGATGCTGCTGGAGATAGAGTTATATTCAGTTATAAGCTGACGAGTATAAGTCCTAAGACACAAACTTGGGACCTCTGCTTAACCACTGAGTCATCTCTCTAACCCCAATGAAACTTTTTAAAAGCAAAAGCAGTCTGGTTATGGTAGTACATGCGTATACTCTCAGGATGTAGGGGCTGAAGCAGAAAGAGCCAAAGGCTGAACCCAACCTGGGCTATATAGGTGGGATGAATCAAAAGCGTGGAGGAGAGAAAAAGAAAAAAGAACTGTCCAGCTAAACAAAAATCGTCATTAAAAACAGAAAAGTCCACAAGACAACTGAACAGCATGAAAGAAAGGTTTAGCACAGACAACAAAGGACACAAAGAAATAACTGAGCCACTGAAACAAACTATACCTGTAAGATGTGTATGGAGGGTAAAGGTACTTGCCACCAAACCTGATGATCTGTGTCCAATTCCTGGAACATGGTGGAAGGAGTGAACAAAACTCTCCCACAGCTGCCGTTTGACCTGCACAGGGTGCGCACACATATACACACACTTATGCATTTATGCACTCACTATGCCTTCCCTGGTGTGCTGGCTGTGGGGAGGGGTGAGGGTGTGAGGGTGTGTGTGTGTGTGTGAGTGTGTGTGTGTGTGTGTGTGTGTGTGTGTGTGTGTGTGTGTGTGAAAAATTAAAAATAACTACTGAGATACAGCTAAGGCAGGTGAAAGAACACAGAAGGAAAGCTGGGGTGAGCCCCACTCATGGAATAAAATGCTATATTTAAAACAGCCTTTCTTCCAAAACTGACCCATCACATCTATGCAATCTCAATCAAAAGCTTACAATTATTTTTGTGGAAATAATCTGATTAACATTTACATGCAAGATAAAAGGGGCCCCCGATCAGCAAAGCCAACTCTACAGAGTGACTTTAGAGATGGCTAAAGATGGAACCAGGAAGCCAGCATTAGCAAGGGAACCAGTGGCAGGCAGTCACTGGAGAGCAGGTGTCCAGAATGGACAAGACATGGTGACCTGAGAGCCACTGCAACACTGTGGGAACCAAAGGCTTTCCAGTAAGTGCAGATCAAACAGTGATCCACCAGGAAAGATCTCATCTATAAGTATAACACGAGGGAAGTCAAGCAGGGGGGCTCCAAGTTTAAAGCCAGCCTGGACTGCACAGTGAGTTCGGGCCAGCCTGAGCAGTTAGCGAAAGCCTCTATGGAAATAAACAGTAAAGAGGGGCCTGGGGCACAGTAGGAGCATGTACACAGTGTGCATGAAACCCTAGGTTCACTCTCTAGGTGTGGCAGGGGTAACAAAGCAAATGGTCTGTTCCACTTCATTTTACAAACAAAAAACCCGAAAATCCACCCAAAGCAGGGACTTATTTCAGTTATATGACTGCCAAGCAGCTTCATAATTTTGCCACAGGCCAATCTTGGTGTTTCATAATTTCCTTTTACTACAAAGAATAGCCATGTGTCAGTGAGTATAGGAAAGTCCCCAAGCAGATGAAACAACGCTCCCAACAGTTCAATATTCAGATGTCCTCTTTCCTGCCTTCAGTGAAGCTCTCTACATGTAAGTTATGCAATAGGAAGTCCCCAGCCTTGAGGACACAAGAAAACTGTAAGGTCAGTTACTCTCTGCAGCAAACAAACCCACTCAGCCTTGAAGTTGGTGACCTACGAAACAAAGCTTTCCACTAGGTAGGTTCAAACCACAGAAATCTACAAAGGAAGAAGGTGTTGAACAGAGTACCACTGGAACGCTAGCTGTAAATACTAATGCAAAGAAATCTGTGAGCAGAAAGACACATGCCAACGTAGCGAGTGCACTGTCAGGCTTCTACTTCGCCCTCATTTCAAGCCTGGACCCGGCAGTAAGCACAAGTGTGGTCACAAAGAGGAGTGGTCACAGTTAAGGCAGACCTTGTAAAGAAAGATACGTATCTGCAGATGTATTGTGTAGTATAGGCCCTACAGCAAAACTATCCAGAGAAAGTAAACCCACTATCCATCCACCTTTGAGATGTCCACCTCCTCTGTCGGTTAAAGACACAGAAGAGACTCTCCATGGGTGGATTTCTGTGAGTTCGAGGCCAGCCTTGTCTACAGAGTGAGTTCCAGGACAGGCTCCAAAACTACACAGAGAAACCCTGTCTTGAAAAATTAAAAATGATTTACTTCAGTTATATGACTACAAAGCAGCCTCATAATCTTAGAGCTGTAAGAGTAAGTCAGCATGTGCTCTCTGCTCACGGATTTCTTTGCTCAGTTTTTACAGCTGGCTTGCACGGTGGTTTTGTCTAAACTCTGCTGAGGGAAAAGTGACCATGTGCAATAGGGGTGCCCAAGTCATCTCCTTGCTTCTGTCACAGATCCCCGTGGTTCGGACCTACTTGGAGGAGGAGGCATAGTTTGACTGTGAGAAACATTGTTCTAAATCATTTCTCTCCCCATTCTCTACCACCATAGCTTATTAAATTTCAGACACTGAAGCTGGGTGTTGTGACTAATGTCTTTAATTCCAGCACATGGGAGGCAGAGGCAGGAAGATTTCTATGTTTGAGGTCAGCCTGGTCTACAGAGTAAGTGTAAGACATCCAGGGCTATACAGAGAAACCCTTCCCCACAAACAAACAAATGAGCGAATAAGTGAGTAAATAAATAAATGGTGGGTTGATTAATCAATCAATCAATTAACTTCTGGCTTTAGAACAGCAAGTCCCTCAACATTTATCAAGATTAACTAGTAATGCCTAGCAATGCACAGCTATAAAATGTAATGTCTAAAGGCATCAGGGGCTCTATTCACATGTAGGGTAAGAACTGGCCTTACTTCCTAGTATTTCTCTGCTAACAACTGAGTCCCTTAAATGCAGATAAACCAAGATTCCTTTAGAGATCCTGTTCATGTTGGATGACATGCCAAGCCAAGCCATATGCCAACTTTCAAACAGAGACATTTCACTATAGCCATAAACAAGGTGAAACAAAGGCAAGACTAAAGGTGACCTAGCAGAAAAGAACTCCTAATTTAGAATTTCAGTGCCCATCAACACCTGATCTCAGATGACAAATAAGGTCGTTGCAGACGTTTAGTAACCTGCTCCTGATGTAGAAACTCCAACTGCTCACGTTCCTAGTCCTCTACACTGGCTCTCCTAACACTATGCCCTCCACGTGGCAGTAAATACTTAATCACCAACCCACCTACACTTTCTTGCTGAGCTAAGGCTTTCCCTGCCTACAATGCCTATCAAGTTGAATCAAAAGAAGCCTAAATAATCAAAGGGTTATTTAGTACCCAGACTCACCTTTGAGGCTGGTTCTGTCTTCACACTTCCATTCTCCATAGCACTAAAATCCAGTTTGCCATCATCTCTACTTCCTATGGCTTTTAGTCCTTGTGAAAGAATGTCACGTAAGTTTTGATAGAGAGGTTTCTCAGTGTAGTCCAGTAATTTCACAGTTTCCATGTACTTAGCAATTTCACCTAAAACAATAACACAACCACTTTATTACTCCTAGTCACCAACCCAATGTGTCTATTTCATTCCTAAGGAAACAATCCATGGCCAATGTAAAATTACAGTACATGTGGGCACCATGTTAAAATAGAAACCTTGTTCTCAATCACAGCTCCATACAAAGTATGCTTTCAAGTCCAAAAATTATCGGGTAAGTAAAACAACATATTTTGAGACATAATGTAAAAGACATTTCAGCAACCATAAGAAACAGTAAGAGAATACATTCAAACGCACATAAAATGTAAATATAAAAGGAACTCAGAGAGTAGTTTGTCCTGAGCTGCAGTGACCCTAGAAGCTATCAGTCCTGCAACAGAAAGCTGCATGTTATGAGGCAAGAAACAGAACCCAGAGGGCAGACTCAAGCAGCAGCAAGTCAGATCCAGAGAGGCAGTGCCCTGCATGAGAAGAGCCCTCACCTGGCAGGATCGACCCCTCACAAAGACGTTTCCTTGACACAGGTGTCCACTGCTTCCTCAGCATCAGGTCCTTGGTTACACAACCATCACCACCAACCCCAAATCCTGACCTGGCCTCAAACTACTCCCCATGAATTTGCCCATCTGTCACTGGAACTTCTACCCTCCCAGCATGCCAGCATCTCTCAGTCTTTCCTCTACCCCACATCAGTACATGATGTTCTTTCGCCAGAGCAGTGTCCATCCACTGCTATACTCATCCACACTCATAAAACTGCTAGTCTAACTACTTCAGTCCCACTGTGTCCAGGTTCTATTCTGACAGGTGAGATACAGCAAGGCCATAGGAGTGGTCTCAAACCTTCACTATCTCAACCAGAAAAAAGAGGAATCTGAAACACCTAAGACAGTATGATCAAAACTCACTGTATGAAGACATGAAGTATCCAAAAATTAATTAAGATATATTTTTAAAAACTTCTGAAGCAGTGGGGCTGGAGAGATGACTCAGCAGTTAAAAAGAAGAGGCTGTTCTTCTAGAGGTCCCGAGAGTTCAATTCCCAGAAACCACATGGTGGCTCACAATCATCCGTAATGTGATCTGGCGCCCTCTATACAGGCAGAATACTGTATCCGTAATAAATACATAAACCTAAAAGAAAATTTAAAAACTCCAGAAACAAACATCCAGTGTGTCTGACAAAATAACAGAAAACTTCTGTTCTAGAGAAGAGACAGCAGGAATACACCTTCACCACCGTCTATGCTGAACACAACAGTCAAGTTTACTTTAGCTGGCATGGACAGAAAGTCAAAGGGCATCAGAGTGTCTTCAGAAGCAAACAGCATGGCCAGACTTGCATCAAGGTCTATGACAAAATGGTCTTGGTATGCAAATGTGTAATTCTAGTTTTCAGGAAGTTGAGGCAGGAGGAGCACAAGTTCAAGGCCAGCCAGGGCTATAAAGAGAAACCAAGTCCTGGCACAAAGGGGTGGAAGGAAAGGGAAAACGAACAACAAAGCAAAGTTCCTGCAGCATCTACAAAGCTGCTAAAACCAATAGGTAGATAGAGCACAGTATAGAACACAGGGTAAAAATACATACAAATCTGCCCTATTTTTATACACTGTTAAAACTTGGAAATGAGATGTTCAAAACAAAACTCTTAACATAGAACGAAAAAGCATCAGTTAGCCAATGTGACTGTGATGACAGCAAGATCTCTGCAGAATTTAAGGAGGGATCTAATGGAAGAGCTGCCACATTGGGATAGAAGACGCAGGATTACAGAGGCAGTGGCTCTTCAAACTAGACTCACTCCAACCTCAGAGCGCAGCAAACATGAGGGGACTGTTTATGTGAAATTGACAGTGGTGCCAAACTAAAGCTGAAATGCAGTCAAGAAAAAGTAAGGGGGTGGGGAGATGGCTCAGTGGTTAAGAGCACTGGCTGCTAATCCCAGGGTGTGGGTTCCATTCCCAACACCCACATGGGGACTCACAACCATCTGTAATTCCAGTTCCGGGAGACCCAGTGTCCTCTACTGTCTGTGCAGGGACTAAACATGCATGTTATGGTATTTAGATGGGGGGAGGAAGGACCCAAACACATAATTTTGCTGTTGTTGTTTGGTGTTTTGCTTTGCTTTGTAGCCCTGACTGTCCTGGAACTCACTCTGTAGACCAGGCTGGTCTTGAACTCAGTGATATGTCTGCCTCTGCCTCCCAAGTGTTGAGATTAAAGGCATGCAACACTATCGCCCCAGTAAAAAATTATTTAAAAAAAAAAAAAAGGCTAAAAAAAGAAAAACAACAACACTTGAGTACCACCAGATCCTGCCAGCCAGCAAGAAAAAGTTGCAATATCTAAGACAGTAAGGATCAGGAGTAGACAAAAAGAATAATTTAAAGAACAGAGTCCACAGCCCAGTTCTGATAGAAGAAACACCAGAAGATAAAGAACGTCTTTAAGATGGGATGCCAGGTCAACTGAATATGACCACTTCTCACACACCGTCAAAGTGAACCACAGGCAATCTGTATGGGGAAGTGCCCATGTGCACCAGACAAGATCTAGAAATGCAATAGAATACATAAATAATGGGATGTAGATATAACAGAGCACCACAGAGACGTCTTAGTGCACTCAGCCCAGGATTGGGGACAGAAGCAGATGGGAACAGAAGAGCACACTGCTGGTCCTCCCCAACCCCACCTTCCATGGTCTTCCCTTAACCAGGAACTAGAATAGCGGTTCTCAACCTGTGGGTCACCATTCCTGGGAGATGGGGGGGGGGGGAGTCAAGTGACCCTTTCATAGGGATCACCTAAGACCATCCTGAATAGCAGATCTTTACATCACAATTCATATTAGTACCCAAATTACAGTTATGGGGTAGCAATGAAAATAATTATGGTTGGGGGTCATCACAACATGAGGAACTGTATTAAAGGGCCACAGCATTAGGAAGGGTGAGAACCGCTGCTCTACAAAGTAGGGCCATTGGCATCCCTTCTATTTCAAGCTATAGACTCTTGATAGGAAAAGTCATTGACCTCATGATGACCAAAAAGGACCCAGTTCTCACATCCTCTGGAACAGTCTTCCCACCCTCCACACAGCTACCCCTTCACCTCCTCTCTACAAATGCTGCAGTGCCCCTTCCGCAAGGCTATCCTTGGCCACCTTGCTTAAAATTTAAACTTTCTTCCCTACCCTTTGTACAATCTCTACATTTCCAATCCCATTTCCTGTTTTCTTATTCTCCAGAGGTTAACAAAAACCATTGTTGGGTACTTATCTGCAGCTCCCAACAGGAGTGCCAGCATCCTGAGGGCAGGAGTAAGAAGCAGCCTGCATTGAAAGCAGTTTCTGGGTTTCTGGCACACAATACAACCTCCATAAACACTGGCTAAGTGAACAAAGCATGGTTCTCCTACTGAAAGCAAAGGGGAGCTGTATGAGGATACAAAGGTCACTGTGCATAGCTGCTTTTGGGAAGAAGATACCCCCAACAATGGTAACCTTCTAGAATGCCCAGGCTCACAGGCTGAGGGCTTTTTCCTCCTAGGAAATAAAGCACTATGAAGGTCTATAGAAGCCTTCCCTACCTGGCTTGTTTTTCCCTGGAAAGCATTTCTCCATCAAAGCTGCAACATTGTCCCTGTATCTGTGGAGGAAGGAAGGAGTCCTTAGTTACAAGTACAGTTCCTAACTTCAGCACAGCAGGCAGTGTTTCTAAGGAAAACAGCAAAGTTCAGAGAGCCCTGCTGTCTAACCCACACCTTCTAACTTAAATATCACTGAGCCAGGCATGGTGACTGTGACGTGCCTATCACAGCAACACTTGAGAGGCTGAGGCAGGAAGGCTCAGCAAAGCACTGCCTATAAAAACTAAAATAAATAATCTAGAAAACAAATCCTCATAGACCCTGTCAAGAAATTCTGACTAAAATACTTTTGCCCATCACCACCCAACCAAAAATAATGTAAGTTGCCCCTTACCTAATTTTAGACTCTCTAACGTAGTTAGGATCTTTCAAGTTATCCTCCCAAGGAAGACAGCCACTGAGCCACTGGATCATGCAATAACCAAGTATTTCCAAATCGCCACGTCGTGATGGGGCTACAAACACAACAGAAGATTAAGCACAACAGCCTTCCAGAAAGACAGAGCAGTCAACTCAAGTCTACCTTGAGGCAGAAACATCTCTCAATTATAATGAAAGCATTGAACACTGGGCTGTATAAAAGAAATCCTTATCTCCAACTAATAACTTACTTAAAACCCAAACTGAGAAACCTAAGGGTTTCAAACTGCTACTACTGCTCTAGGAAATAAAAGTCTGAAAACACCTCATATTCCCTGTTGTCTTTGGGAGACTTGAAGATACTAAAATGTTGACACTCTCAACACTGTCAGCCCGCCACAGCAAAGGGCATAGAGAACAAGACATAAGCTACTCATCATGAAGGAGCTGGTCCATGAGAACCAGGATGCACAGAGGCAAGCTGTGGGAACCCAACGGCCCAGACATCCCTCCCTGAAGGGCAGGCATGCCCGAGGGTCTTACTCAAATGTGGAAGCCAAACCTTTACCCTCTTTCTCACCCCACTCTGTTTCTTCCAGTATTCTTTTCAGTCTCCTTATTTACTTAGCATAATTAAGAGTAGAAATTCAGATGGAAACATCAGCACAGGCCACCATGGACACACCAGGCCATTGTAGACACAAGCTACTGAGGACATAACAGCCCTCAATGGACATACCCACACCATTGTGTGCATCAATGCTGGTGAACTCCAGAGTACCATCATGGCACCTTCTGGGATCTTCTTTGTACTCTTTATGAACTCCATCTGGGCAGTAGCGATAAGCAAGTCCATAGTCTACCAAGTATACCTATAAATTTCCAAGACCAAATTAAACACAACAATTAACCCACATCTTTTTCTCAAAAGTACAGAAATAAAATACAATCACTTTGGGGCAGATTCACCTACAATGGCAAACAACAACTATCCAAACAAGTCAAAGCTAAAATGAACACTGGAGCAGGTTCACCCATCCCTCCTCCCCCCCACACCTCATCCAGAATGCTGGGAATTGCCCATAAAGCTTCAAAAATGCTGAACAAGAGTTTTGCCACTAAACTAAGCTGTATCTCGATTAATTTTCACTTTTTAAAAATCCTATTTTGTTTGCAGTACTGAATCTAACTTAGGATCTCCCTCAACCACTGAACTACCCAACCCTCTCATCCAAGAATTTTTACTTTTAATAAGTATTAAATGGCCATGAAGCTGCAACCCCCAATACTATTTCACTTGGCACCCTTTCTTAGAAAAGTAGGTGCTCAACTTCTAACTAATCCTCTCTATGGGCAAGGCTTATAGGTATCAAGTTTTTTCTTACAAGAGTCTAGATCAAAGCCAACTTGATAAAGTGCCAGAAAACTGCAACAAAAATTCAGAATGGCAACTATATAAGCGTGTCTGAAAAAACAGTACTGTTAGCCTATCTACTTCAAAACAAGCAGAGCTGTGGGGGTTCCGTGCAGAGTACCCTTCTCACTCACAAAGAATGTTTCATAACAATAAAACTGAAGTTGTAAGGACCTGGTCAGGGTTCTTGTAGCTCAGAAGAAGGTTGGAGGCCTTGATGTCCCCATGCACATACTCATGCTCGTGGATATATTCCAGGATATCCAGCTATGGAGAAGACACACAGTAAATTAATGCAGTACCTAACATGGCCAGCAGAGGACTGAGCTGCAACAGTAACCAGCCCTTACTGTATTCACAACAAGGAGCATAGCTCACATACAATTCTTAAGCTTAGCTGCAAGACAGTTTTCCTAGAAAACCTTTTGGCATTTGCTTCATATATTTTCTGAAGGTCACTCCCAAAGCGGTCCATTACCATAAACCTGTAACTGAAGACAAACAAGAAAAGTCAGTGAGGGAAATAACTGGGAACAGGTACTTACAATGAATATTCTCCCTTCAGATTATGTCAAGTTAATGCTTAATAAGGCGGTATTATAAAAGAGGATGAAAGGGGTGTGAACACACACATGAAGAATTTCTCCCAACTAGATAGAAACCTCAAGAGTTCAGAATGCTGTACTGTCCTAGCTCCAGAACCTCTTCCTGGTCTCAGCTAGTTTGACAGGAGGAGACATTGTTCAGCTTTAAGACAATGCCTACAGACTAGAGCAGACTCCTCTACAGTGAAACACACCCACTTGGCTTTGAGTAAGGCACTGATTCTTCTCTTAAAGAACTGTGCTGTTTCTACACAGGAGCATCCACCTGTGACTATGTGTTCATTTTTAAAGCACATTTCAACAATAAATGTTCTGTTAAATCTAGGTTGTCAAGAGATGGCTTAAGGACTACATTCAGTAAAACAGTCCAAACCGTATAAAGTGATTAGATTATGTATTAAACACTCAGTGGTCAAGATATGAAAAAGAAACATCTGGCAGAAATGACAAATTTTGGGTTTACCATCCACCTGTCATGTCACCTTGACCATGTGATATTACTTCCTTAGGCTATAACTTCTGGAGAAGTGAAGTGAGGAGGCAGGGCTCGTCCTCCTGAGGGAGTCAAACTCTAAGCCTGCACACTGAGAAACACTAGAGATCTGAGCTGGCACTGCCCAACCCTTTAAATGTCACTCTCACCTCCAACAGTTGTCCAAACTCTAATGTGTCTATTTAAATTGTGAAAACAGACAAACAAGACCAAACTCCTCCTGTGGGATGAGCTCAGTCACAGAAGTCAGCCGGGGCACGCCACCCAGGGCACTCACTAGGTACGTGCTCTAGCAACCTATTTTACATAAGAAAACTGTTAGTAACCTCCCCTCAAATGAGGTAGGTCTATGGTTTGAACCACTATCCCCCGCACACTAAAATAATAAATACTGTACAACACAAAAGTCACACTTGCATAATGTAGGCTTTTATGACAATAAAATAGAGTGAGTTACAAGGGAAGGAACAGGCAGCTAATACTAAAAGACAGTATAATAATATAAAATATAGGGTCCTACCCATTTCTGAATCACAAGAGAATTAGAGACTGTCTATAGATCTAGATAGTAATGTTTTAGGAGGTAAAGTTTATGTCAAAGTCATACTATCAAGTAGGGGCAAAATATATCCATTTGTGTTAAGAGTCCTGCCACTCTGACTCTAACATAACAGAGAACAGTCATGTAACTTCCCAATATCTCAGGTATGATAGGTTTTGCAAAGCTGAGAGAAAAGAGCAGGATATACATGTTTGCCTTTACCAAAGAGTTAATCTGTGTGATCACTACAAAACTCTGATTAACCAAGCATAACCTTTGCAACAGTCTGTGTCCCAGGGTCACTATTGCTGTGATGAAACACCATGACCAACGCACCTTAGGGAGGAAAGGGTTTACTTGACCTCACTTCCACATCACTGTTCATCATCAAAGGAAGCCGGGGCAGGAACTCACACAGGGCAGGAACCTGGAGCTGATGCAGAGGCCACGGAGGAGTGCTGCTTACTGGGTTACTCCCCATGGCTTGCTCAGTCTGCTTTCTTATAAAACCCAGGACCAGCAGCCCAGGGGTGGAAGCACCCACAATGGACTGGGTCCTCTCCTATCCCTACAGGCAGATTTTATGGATGTTTCTTCCTTTGAGACAACTCTAGCTTGTGTCAAGTTGATGTAAAACTATCCAGCAGAGTCTAGAGGAGGGTAAACACTGTGATTTAACGAGTCCACTTAGTAAAACAGACTAAGCAGGTCATGTTTTTACACACAAATCATCCTGCCACTAACTGAACAGCCCCTAAAATCTCACCATTTCTGAGTGATAAACAGATGACACACACAGACTATTAGCACATTCTCTGGGGGGGGGGCACTCTAATATTGAGAGAAAGCTACTGCTGAACATGTCAGGTATGGCCTTTGGTGTTGTCTTTTCCAGAGGCTTGGTTAAATGCTTCAAGTAATGAGAAAATATCTATCAGAACAAACAATTTCCAAATGGCAATGGAAGTATTTTTATAATCCTCATACTGTCCTGATCACTCCCCATCACCCCCAAACAAGTTAAAAGAAATAAGAATGTCCGGCAGGGGAGGCAGCTGGAACAAGAACCCTGTCTTCTATTTCTTTATCTCTCAAAGACTTGTGAGATTGCTTTCAGCACTTCAACCTGTCAACACGTCACCCATGACCAGCCTGAGTCTGGTGCTCCGCTGAGGAAGGTCTAGCAACCTCAGTTTCAAGAGGGAACACTCATCACTAACAATAAACTGAGACACAGGCTGGAGATCTGCTCAGCTGTGGTCACCATGCTGACTCCTCGGAAGCTCCTGCCAGGTATACAGCCAGCCTTCTACCCATTACCTCTCTGGCTCTGGTCAGCTCAAAGCACTGTTCCAAGTAAAAGCAAACGTAATAAAATAGCACTAGATATCCAGGAAGCCATGATGTAAACCTGCCAGTAAGTAAAACTGGCAGGCTTACATCATGGCTGCCCCATTGTCAAGTCTTTGCCAACATGGCACCAATTTGGCTTGGCCATTCCCTCCCGTTCCGTAACAGTGTCTCTCACCAAGAAACTTGTGTGAGCTGTGTGACCACCGGTAGCAGGGTTAAGCACAAGAATTACAAAACTATGACCAAGAAGATGTACAAGGAAGTCTCACAGGACTCCAAGAAAGGTCCCTTGGTAGGAAGGGGAAGCTCACAAGACACTACTGACACTGAGTCTGCATGTGAGGTCCAGAAATCGAGCAGCCTTCCCACTAACACAAAGGAACACTAACAGAGCAAAGGCACAATGAGGGTAACGGTGCAAGACAAAAATGGACCCATAATCCCAGCACTCAGGAGGACCAAGCCAGAGGACAGAAAGGCCACTGCCAGTCGGGGCTCTGCAGTGAACTGAGGCAAAGTCTAGAAAGCAAGATCCTAGCTCAAAACAGTGCAAGGCATAGAATCAGGCCTTTGGTGACTGCGTAAGAGAATGGCATCACTGTTGTTCTTCACCAACTACAAACCCATTCTCACCAGCAGGCTCCAGTTCCTACCTAGGTCTGGCCTTCACAGTCTCCTACAAGCTGTGCAAAGGGCAGACTGCACAAAGGCATCAGGGGTTTTTCCAACTCCTACGACATCTAAGAGGAAAAGTTTGCCCAAGTCAGCATCTAGCTTTCCTCCCATGGTGCACAGATGTTGTTCTAAGTGTTTGTCACCTCTAGCCAGCTAGTCTAAAGCCGTCATAAAGAGCAGGACTCTAGTCTCCATGGATAATTAGGCAGTCAATATGAGATGTCAAATGAGATCCTGAGGGCTCTTTTGCATAAGGAATGGGAGAGGCGGGGTGCACTCTTTTGGTTGTGTTCCTGTCAGTGGGTTCTAGTCACATGACACTGCTCCATAAAGTCTACAAGTTAGACCCGCACCCCCACACTACAGTGTATAAGGAGGGGCAGAGATAAAATCTTGCTCTCCCTCTGCTGCCCCACAGTCCAGATGCACACCTACAGTTACTGTTGGTGCTCGGCAAATAACTCCCGACTAAAGCAACTCAATAGGAAATGCTCAAAATGTAGACTTTTACCTTTTTCCATCTTTATCATGTAGACCAGATCCCCAATACTTAGGAACACCAAGGTACTTCAATTTATGTGTATGAATCCATTTCTGAACTAGAAATCGAAAGAGAGGCCTGTGATTTCAACTGCTATATGTAAATTGTCATTTCAAAACAAGTTACTAAAAGTAGAGCATACTTCTATGTGCGGCAAAGCCACCTCTACTCATAACAGGATGAAAAAGAGCATATTGTAACACAGTACAATAACATTTTACCAGCTGGCAAAAACAGCGCCCTACAGTTACCTTGTCTTGAAACTGTCCTCCTGTGCAACCATTTCTGAAGCACAAAGCAACAAACAGCACTGCCTTAGTCACCGTCTAATTGCGTGGTTTGCTTGCTTCACAGGAACCCTGACTCTCACCCCAATCTCTAGAAACAAGGGTTGTCTCCTTCAATATTTACAACTCTTCCTCACTTTGCAAATCACTCCTGCTCCTGACTGTAGAGGTCGGTCAGGGCCTCAGACAAACACAGAGAGCAGCCCTGAGGCTCTGCTCGCTGCACTGGGGCCCAGCAACCCCAGAGCCCACCCCAGCTCATGCGCTGCAGGGTTCAGCAAAACGCTCAGAAGTTAGAGACTGCGTACTCACACCTGTCAGGGCAATCCATATATTTCCTAGGCCACATACCATTGATTATTTCACATGCTACAAACCATACAGCAAATGCATCAATCCATAGAATCATATAAATATCACTTGAATGGGACTTGTGGAAAATAAAGCAAATGAAAACAGAGCCATACTGCATGACACTTTAACCTCAGCTTAGGCAAAATTAAGCCAGGCAAAATGCTTATTTTAAAATGTTTAAACTTTTAACAAAACAATTTTAAACATGTTTATTGTTTCTTACTTTGCTCTGGTTTAGCAGCCCGCTGGTAGAACTTTAATTCAGTGAAAAGAGGTCCATTGTCACTGGGTTCCTTAGAATACAAGAGTCAATTAAAATTATTGAATTATTTTCACTGTGCCTTCAAAAACAGAGTATATCTACTTATTCCTACAACACAATGTAACTGATATTTAAATTTAAACTATTAAAAGATTAAATTTAACTCCTTAGAAATATTTTACATGTTCTCATAATAATCTTTCTCTTAAGCTCAACTTTCATAAGTAATAAATTATACACAATCAGAAATTTATAGTTCAGTCTTTGCAGAAGTTTAAGGCAAAGGTTTAAACTAATTTTCATCTTTACTAAGCAAAGGACGGTGACCATGCTAAATGTATCACCACCAAGAGGCTACAAGACATTTCTGCAACTTAATAAAATTCCAACCTTATTTAACCAATTAATGGTAGAATCCCATTCCCTTCCCTCATCCTAGCACAGTTCTACCTCTAGCTACCAGAACTGGCGGGAATGAATCTGGATCTCCAGAGCAAGACAGCACTGTGCCTTTTTCTTTCTGACATTGATTCTCACATTTCTCAATCCAAAGAAACCTACAACTTCTTTAAACTAAATAACTGTTTTCCCCAACATTACGTTACTAGACAGTATCTATTTCCTATTTCAAGGGATATTAACCATCTATTTGTAAAGAGATAAGCATTTACAAAAAAAGATATTTTACACAAGAGATAACAGCTCATAATGAGTTTCATGTTGTTTAATAAATATGGATAAGAAATAGATTATAATTTTGGTGACTTTTTAAATAGTGAGTTTTGTCTAGCTGGTTGATTATAAAGTAATACTTGCTTTATACTGATTTTAAAGGAATGAGAACTTCAAATATGAAAGCAAACATTTCAAAGTTAATCTGAGCAAAGTATTTTGAACTGGAACCCTGTACGGCTGAAGTTAAGATTCAGAGCTCATCACAACTGGCAAAGACCTGAGCTTTGACTACAGTGTGCTCTTCGCCACCTAAGAGACATCTGCTCCAAACATTGAAAATCACTATAGCCACTCTTTCTCCATTGAGGAACCCTCAATTACTGCAGAAGTTAACTTGGGTTCTTGAGGTATCAATAAAAACCTTTATTACATGGACAGTTCTGTCAGCTCACAAGTCTCCGGGTAACGTGTTTACAGGACTCTGCACATCTGCAATCAAGCCGTGCCTAGCACAGAGAGCATGTAAGCCATAAATGGGCAACACTCAGATCAAAAAGAACCTACAGAGCTTGGCATAGTTGCCTCAGAAGCACAGGTCACCAAGCCCGACACAGGATGAGGGCCACATATTCAAGTGTGAACGTCAAGGCCCTGATAGGTGTGTTAAGCAAATAACTCTCCCATACCTGTGGCTATCTCCTAGCAGCAAGAGGAGCCAGAAACATGAGCAAATGTTTTAAGCCAATGACTGTACAAGTCACAAAGTGAGCATCAAGAGTGAAGAAAGTGAAATTAAAGAAAAGGAATTTTGGTTAACTTTCAGGATGACTCATTAATAAAGTTCAGGCATAAAGGACACTTCCCCAAGACCACTCCTGGCTTATTACCAACAGTGTAAGCTCTTTGATTTATTCAACTTACATCATATCAACTTTAATTTTCAAGTTTCCTTCAAGCAATAATTTATGAAACTTATAATGTGAATCAACCATATAAATCAGGACACTGTAACTCAGGCTTTCTGAGCACTCTCATACATTAGCTAGCCAATAGACTTCCATTATGACAAAGTAAAGGAAGCACTTCTTGGCACTGTGCTCCAGCTGAAGCAAGCTATCTGTGGTGGAGAAAATACCTTATCTCAGAACTAAAATTGTATTAACATATTTCAAATCTAAAATACTTTGCCAACTCTATAATAGCCAAGATTTAGAAAAGGAATCGGGACTGACATTTTAACTAGAATATCACTAAACGTTTCCTTAAGACTTCTAAGTGTCAAAATGACGATGACAACAGGAAAAAAAAATTAAAATGTGATATATTTCAATGGCACCATCCAAAAGCAACTGGCTGCCATTTAAAAATGAAGCTGTACAAAGTTTCTCCTTCTTACCAAAAAAAAATAAGATATCTGAATTGAAAATTCAGAACACTCATCACAACATCAGGCAAAGTCCTTCCCAGGTGGCTGTGAGATAGAGACCTCAGTTCTCCAAGAAAGGACCACCATGTACCAGCTCTTAGGTGGCACAAACTGGAAGGCTATCTTCAGGCTCCCAACTCTTCTTCCGTAAAGGTGAGAATGACTCAAAGAACTAGTTCCTAACTAAGTCTTAGGTTTGTTGGGGGAGGCAGGAAGCAGAAAAAATTCTACTTGTATTATCCAACTTACTTACTTATCACTTCTTCCTAACCATCTAATTTCCTACAGGCACTCACACGTGCACGCGCACGCGCGCACACACACACACACACACACACACACACACACACACACACACACAGAGAGAGAGAGAGAGAGAGAGCCTCTGAAAGCAAATATAAACTAACCATTCTGGTGACATAGAAGCACTGTCCTACAGCTGCTTGCTTCAGTCATGGATGAAGAAGGCCCTAAACAGAAACAGAGAGCACCCCTGGGAAGGAAAGGGTGTGTAGGAGATGCTGAGACATCTAACTTGCATGGGTATCTTATGTTCACGCCAATGCCGAATGCAGGAGCTGTGTGTAGCTATAGAGCTCATTCACAAAGCAGACATGTCAGAAGTCACCAAGTTTTCAAAGTGAAGATTCAGAGCAGAAGCATGGGAAAGGATCCAAGTGAAGGAGCGGGTCTGCAGACGTGGTCCCATCAGACAAGTGTGCAACATGGCAGAATCTACTCTGGGTCTCTATCTGGACACAAAGGAGCACGTGACAGACTTATGACGGACACTAATGACCAGGTCCTTTGCAGTCTCATGACATTGTACAAGGCCTGGAAAGCACTGTTTGGCATGTGATTACATAACTTTACAGTGAAAACCAACTTAGCTATATTTCTTAAATAATGTGCCCATTTTTGCTCTAAAAATAAAGACATGCTCATTTTAACAATGCACAAGTACTTCTTCACAGAGCCATCCTATAGAGAACCCGGACGTATTAAGCTTCACATCTCGCTGTTCTGGTATCATGCCCAGTCATTTATGCTCTCTGAAAACACAATCCTTAGCTAGTGTTGCAGCAGTCATAGAAACCTCCCCAGCAGCCAGCAGGCTTTGCAGCCATCTCCAGCACCACACACACAAGCACCTGTCACAACTCTCATGTTTATGTTTGAACAGCAACTGTCCTGATTTTAATGCAGGAAAGGTGTACTAATCATTCTACATGTTTGTATTTGCTGTCTGCTTCCACTTTGAAGGCTACAAAGCTGTAAGAAAGGAAATGATGATCCAGCCTATTCCCAATTGAGAAAAGTGGATGGCCTCAACATGATAAAAGTAAATGAATAAAAAACATGTAAAAGGGCACAAAAAATTATACCTTAAAAAAACATTTCAAAAAATAAATAAAACAAGCATGTAAGAGCTACATAAGTAAAGGATAATTAAAACAAGGTCATTATCTAATCTTAAAATCTACTTGGATTTTAGAGAAATAAACACAACTTTTTAGCTGGCATCATGAAAAGGATATTAGAAGTGAAATTGTATAATAAATGATAATATAGTGATTGACACACGAATTTAAAGAACCCAAAGACTTCAGTCATCAAGGGAGCAGCAGCCAGCTGTGGCTGGAGTGTCCTCCCCTATGAGGGCCAGGCAGCTGTTCTTCCAGGACAAACCACAACGCTGGAAGACTATTAAAATATAAACCACAGGAAACCGAGCACTAGTCACCATCTCTTTTATAAAGAACAAAAGATGCAGAGTACTAGACTAAGTCTGAAAACAAAAACCCTTAAAACTTAGAAATTCAGTGTGTTCTGTTTAAATAACTGGAAATTCCTGTCCTAACCATTTCCCCTCCGCTAGATGAGTCAAAACTGCAGAAAGGGGAGGTTCACTCCACTTACAATGAAGATCACAATTCTAAGATCACATCACCTGCCAGAAGTTCAGCTTATACAGAACAAAACAGTCACGTAGACGAGTATGCAAATGAGCCAGCTGCAGAGGGGTCTGAAAGCCTGGACCATCATAGGAGGCTTACTTTCTTCTCCATGGAATCCTTTAAGACACTTAGAAACTAATCTTAGCCTACAGGTGCCACCGACGACTTCCCACACCTCCACGCACATGACTAGTGCTACTGTAAGAACTCTAGTTCCTCTGCCTGGCAGCAAACCCAGTGGCTCAGAAAGAATGCCATCCACAATGAGAATGAAAGCTCCAAGCTGGAAAGACAGGAGACACTGGCAGGCATTAACTCAGCATGGCATTCGGGAAGGGCAGAGGCTGACTAAGGCTTCCCACTGTAAGTAAAGGCTATGAAAACACTCATCTCACAAACCCCACACAGACTAAGGCCTGCCGCACTCTAGGAGATGAGACATGAAGTGTGCCGAGGTCTTTGCAGTAAGGAGCCAGAGGAGCCAGGGGACCAAACGGCCAGTGCTGCTGACACCAAAGCCAGTCAGACTCCAAGAGCCTGACACAAAACTACTTCTGGAAGAATTAAGACCACAATGCCTTATGAATAAAGACACAAAAGGCCTGAGCAAAGCAGTTCCAGAACTACATTAGAAGCCTACCTCGGCCTGTGCAAATGGGGTGTGTACTACAGGTTTAGTTCAGTATCAGAAGCCATATTAACAGAATAAAGAAGAAAACTCTAATGAGTCAGCTAAAAAGATATATGAAAGCATTTAAAATGAACAAGTAACCTATAAACTAGAAGGAAATAGTCATAACACACATATCTGAAAATAAGATTTATCCAGAATAGCTCATTCTACTCTACTATAAAAAGCAACACAACAACCTAGTTATTAAAAATAATTTTCTTAAGGAGAAAAGAAGCAAGAGACCGAAGAAGCACTTATCACACAAAACCACAGGAATGGTAGATACACACAAGGAAAGGGGGTGCAATGGTGCGTGTGCAGTAAATGCAAACTAAAACTGCAGCAGGACACCACCACCTGCCTCCCATGAAGGCTGGGAAGTAAGCAAGCTCACAGTCAGCATACTCACTGTAGGCAAGCACTGGACCAGGCAGAGCCGTCAGCAGCCACTGGCAATGTGAAACCAGCAAGCCACTTTGAAAATATGTCCACAACTTGTTAAAAATGTATGTGTATCTTCCATATAGAAAAGCAATCCAGCTCCCAGAAGAAACCAAAGCCTATCCCGTCAAAACAGCACTCTAACAATGTACACGGAAGGTCTGTCTGTCCATGGTTGCCCAAACTGTAAAGAGCCCAGATGCCTTCAACATGTCAATAAAATGCAGTCAGTGACTGATATGCTAAAGATACAGGTGACCCTTTAAAATTCGTGCTGAACACACACCATCTGTCTCATAGCGCCCACAGGTAATGCTCTAGACAGGCAATAACTGAGAAGGGGGCAGGCTCAAACTCAGGACAGAGCCCTCCAGAGGCTGTAGAGATACGAAGAATGCTCTACAAAGAGCAAGAGTGGCTCACTGACAGAGGCCCGTCACATGTCTTCAGACACATTCATTAGCTATGTATTTTACTGAAAAATTGCACTTCTTAGTAAATGTGTTTAAAAAGCTCACTGAAACAAGGGCTAGTGATAGCTCAGTGGTTAAGACCCACATGGCCGCTCATAACCATCTGTAATTCCAGCTTCAGAGGATCCAACTCCAGGGCACCAGGCATGCACATGGTGCACAGACACAGATGCATGGAAAACACACATCAAATAAATGAATTAGAGAGAAAAGGAAAAAACAAACTCAATTCTGGTCTAAGATACTTGGCTCCTAGAGAGTCAAATATACTTCTATTTGAATACAATAAAGTGAACTGACAAATTCTGAGGCACTTCTAACTCCCAGCTTCTACAACCTTTAGAAAGAGGACAGGGGACCAGCACTAACCTCCCCGACAACTCACTCCGCTGTTTCCTCTATTTAACAAGGGTCTACACATTGATCAAATAGGGGACGAGCGGAGCTCCAAGCACTGCTGAGCAAAACAATATAGAAGTGCAAAGAAAACAAAAATGTTGACTAAACATGAAGATGCCTTAGTTCTCCAGTCTGTAACTGGACTAGATACTCAGTGAGCTTCTGTCCCATGGGGTGCTGCCAATCCCTGCGCATTAGGAACTAACTGCACCATGAATACAGCAATGACAGCTCTATAGCCACAGCAGAGAGAATCACAACTTCTTAATATGAACAGGGAAGTGCAAAGTAAAAATCAGCTTAGCATGATGTTCCAGGGTATAAATATAAAACACAGCTGTCTGGTGTAAAGAGCTCAAACAGATACTCCTACCCCTGCAGACCCCTGTGGTTTCCCAGATGGCCTCAACTTGTGCCACTCTAGTTCAGGGGAGCAGGAGACTGAATTCAAGTTACTTAAAACTATAAAGCTATTTATACGACTCATTAAATATTTATGGAATGTGATTAACAATACAATACCTTATGGTTTAACTAAATCTAATCATCAAAAAAAGATGCTTTACAAAATAAATACCAACCTACATTGATAAAAGAAAAAAATGAGCAGTATTTTCTTACCACTTTCACAACACAGGGTGCATCACTGCCAACGGGTCTGGAAGAATTTGTGTCCGCTGTTTAAAGAATGAGACAGTCACATCAGAATAAGCAGTGTTACTGAAGATAGCATAAGACAGACACTTATGCCTACAGCCCTGCAGCCCTCTGAAGGGGCATCATTACAGCACTGGACCTAATCTAAGACTTTTTCCATGTGTGGAATATATCTAGCAATTTTTGTTTTCCTCTATTTGATCAACTGTTACAGGAAGTCACTATACAAAGACTGTTTCTTTCATTGAGAGGCTGATGTACTGTGAATTCCTGGAGGATGGGGACTACTGAAATCCCAGGCTGCAATAAGCTATAAAGCCCTTTAGTAAAGAACAGCCAGAAGCTGACGAGCTGACCCAGACACTGGTCAGTGCAGAGCAACAATTGAGGCACTGCCACGCAGAACAGGAAGTCTTTCCAAACTCATCAACAAGTACCTACATTATGCCATTTTCTAAGAAATGGGAATGTGAAGCTGGGGCAGTGGTGGCACACGCATTTAATCCCAGCACTCGGGAGAGAGAGGCAGATCTCTGTAAAATCTAGGCCAGCCTGGTCTACACCGTGAGTGCTAGGACAGTCAGAGGTACACAGAGAAATCCTGTCTCAGTGGACAGAAAAAAACAAAAACAAAAACAAACTTCCAAGTACCATTTGATCAGTAAAATACAGACATCACGTAAAATACAAAGTATGTTTGATGTGATAGGAGAAATGATGGGAAAATTTAAACAGTGAGGGAGGTAAGCAGTGTTGCAGCATGTTAAGAAGAGCCTGGAGTACCACTGAAACCACGAAACAATTTAAGCCATGGGAATTCACAAGAACAGCATTCCACATGGACTAACACTAGACCCCAATATGGGAGTATTACATGCATTTGCAAAGCCAGGGGACCAATGCACAGAGAAAAATCATGATATGAAAAGAAGCCATTAGAAAAGCAGCAGAGAATGAACATGAAGGCCTTAACAGATAACATCAAGACTAGGGCTGCTGCTATAAGAAAGACAGGAGACCTCCAGGGTTTTGCTGAAAGGACTAAGTAGCATGAGCCAACTTTGATGGGGCTGCTTGGGAGAACTGTGTACAGGCCGAGAACAGAAGCAGGCAGAGCAGTAAGGGGACCTTGCTAATACAACTGGTGGGGCCGAGTGTGGCCAACAGCTGCATGGGCCCACCAAGGTAGTGTTGGCAGGCTGTGATCACAGACTCAAAGAGCTGCTAACAGAACTTTGGTGACTAGATGCAGAGGATGAGGTGCTTATAGGGTCTGGGCAGAAAACTGCACAAAAGCTACAAAGTAGAAATGTAGGAGAGAGTGCGTTGGGGCATCTTGTTTGAAATGCTTGCTAAATTTACATCCAAGTTCAGATGTTATTACAGTTTGAATCTACAATGCCCACCCCTAGTCCTGACGAACACACTCTGCACCCTGGTCTGCTGCACCATGGACAGCTTCTCTGCCACACGCTCCTGCCAACACCAGGTTTCCCTCATGTGTATGTATGAGCTGCAACTCTAGACTCAATGTTTGTGAGCCAAAGTAAATCCTCCCCCTTAGGGTGTCTGGCCATAGCAACACACGGCTGTTGATGCAGATCCAAGCCACCACTGCATACACAAGTTTCAAACGTATAGTGACTAGCTGGAAAATGCTACCAACCAGGCTGAGGATCTAGTTCGATGAAGTAGCACATGTAAGCTCTGCACAGGTGAAGTCTAGGTTCAGTCCCCAGAACATTTACATGAAAAGACTGGAAGAAATCTCCTCAGGAACGGAGAGAGAGAGAGAGAGAAGAGAAATGCTAAGACTGATCCCAAAGGCACCCACCTCAGAACAGAAGACAGGCAGACCGAGAGAACAGGCAATGGAAACCAAAGAAGAAAACCAAAGAAGAGTTGCAGCCAAAGCACTTCAGACACAGGACAAGTTTCTAGAAACACTCACTCAGCAAAGGAGGAGCCCTGAGCTCCCTAGGAGAGCCCCAGGGAGCAGCACTTAGATACTGAATTAGTAATAAGGCAGTTCAGAAGCTTTAACAAAACATGAAAATGAAGGCAGCATCCCAGTAACCCTGCACACTCAAGTGAGGAGAGGGAAAGGGAGTGCAATGGCTCCACAACACAATCACACACTGTGCCACACACAAACAAGAGAGCTGTGCCTTGTCATCAAGTACATGCTTACCCTGCAACTGAGAAAAGGATTCAAGTGTGGAAAGTATGGTGAAAGAGAATATAGGGAATAAGCATCCACATGTCCTGCCTGAAACTCAACAAGCACTGTGTAAAATCAAAACAGAGATTCAGACATTATACTCAATTGCTGCTGCTGATCTCATACAGTACACACAGGAGTGAAGGCACCAATCTGGAAGCAAATCCTCTTTCTCCACACAGAGCAAAATCCTAACTCATACACTGTTCATTAGGTATTAAAAATACTTACTAGTCAATTACACCTTCTAATGACAGAAATAAAACATCCAGCACACACACAAAAGGTCACAAAAGCAAGGACATTAAAATAAAAACAATTCTATGCAATAACTGAGCAGAGGGTAGCATGGTGGCTCAAGCAGAGATTTTAGGGAGATAAAATGAACAAGGTACTTAGTAACAAGTTCCTGTTAATGAACTAAGTCCTACAGTGACCACAGTACCTGCTCTAAATCACAAACTTGAAATACACATTCTGCTGACATGACTAAAGAAATGCCCCAAAAAAGACAAAGTGCCCCAAAAAAGGATGCAGCATATGCAACTGATGGTACTATTGGGGTAAGTTCTAGAAGCTTTAGGAGGTAAGGCATAGCTGGGGGAAGATCACTGTTGCCCCCACCCTTGTAGGTTATTTTATCATAACAAGGTGAACATTTCATGTACAGCTACTTTTTCATGGTTTATGAAGACTTCCACCGTACACTAATACAGCCTACTTCACCAGGACAGCTCTGGTTCTAAAGAAAACCAGAGAAGCAGCACGTACTTTCCCCAAGGCAAGTACGGTCTCCGACAGAAAGCTTGTGTACAAGACACTGTGCAAAGCGCCGTTTGGAAGCTGTGTTTCAGGAGCACAAGTGCAGAACAGAGCTCCCGGTCTTGGAAGTGAAGCAAGGCCAACCCAGGGGACACAGCTGCTCCTCTGTTATGACTCTCAAACCCCAGGATGCACTTGATCACCTAAAGAGCTTGTTCAAACAGCACTGAAGGCCTTCCCCATGGATTCTGAATCATGAGTAGGGTGGGGTACATGAATGGCAATTCTAACAAGTTTCCAGATGATGTTAATCTTCACTGAAATATTAACATTCCCAGTCAGATGTGGCTTGAAAGGGGAAAAAAATTAAGATTTTATCTTATAGTAATTACTTGAAAGAAAAAGTTAAATAGTTTCACTTTAAAGAGCTTTACAACTGTGATTTTTTTTTTTTAAATGTCCATACATTTCATTTTGTGTAAACTGCTAAACATAAACTTTGAAACTTTCAGGGCCTGAGTGATGGTTACCAGTCCTGGCTGCTACTCCAGAGGACTGGAGCGGGATTCCTACCATCCACAGGGTAGCTCACAACCATCTGTAACTCCAACCTCTTCTTCTAGCCTGTGCCAGAAATAAATAATTTTTTAAAAACTGTAACAGGCATAGTGGCATATGCATTTATTCCAGCACTTGGGACACAGAGGAAGGATAATCTCTGTGAGCCTCACAGGCAAACAGTGAAATCATGCATGCCTCAAAAAAAAAAAAAAAAAGAGTAAGACAAAACCACAAAATGCAAAGAGAGAAAACAGGGTCTGCAGTACTGCAGTATATTCTCACAGGTATTCTTGAGGAAATTAACAGTTTTCCATACAATCGAGGTTGTTGTTTTTCATTTTGTTCTGTTGTTTTGGTATAAGGTCTCAATATGTGGCCTTAGCTAGTCTGGAAATCACAGAGATCTACCTGCCTCAGTCAGTGCTGGGATTAAAAACCTGTACCACCACAGCCAGCTACTTAACCCTTTGTTATTGTTGTTGTTTAAGGCAGAGTCTTCTGTGTAGCCCCAGCTGTCCTGGGACTTGCTCTGTAGACCAAGCTGGCCTCAAATTCAGAGATCTGCCTGCCTCTGCCTCCCAAGTGCTGGGATTAAAGGCGTGCACCATTACCACTCAGCAAGTAAACCATTTTTAATGTTGGTAATTCAGTAAATTCAAAGAAGTTCAGGGTTCTAACTTGGTCTCCAACTATCCCAAGATAAACATGTTTACTAATATAACTAACATAGGTCAAGCCTAATACAAAATACAAACATTTTTTGTAAAACCCACAGCTATATAGGTCTATAAAATGAGCTAAACAGAATTGGAGTAAATTGTACCTGACTGAGTTGGAGGAAAAAGGATTATCTCCTTTTATTCTCAAGAGAGTTTAATTAGACTGTGTAGAAATCTTAAGACTCTAAGGATATTGAGCTTACCAGTGACATCATAGCATTTTTTTCTATAATAAAATTAGCCATCTTCTTATATATCAAAGATGAATTTATGATCAACCACACAATCTTAACACAGATTATCAACAACACTTTGCTTAAATGAGAAAATACTTCATAAGAAGTATTCAAGTTTTTACAATGATGACTAGAAACCACCATACACTTACCAAGATATATGCAGCCAAAGCCTCCTTGGCCAATAGGCAATCCTAATTTCCACTGCTTTTTAGACATGTCGGTTATGATTTCCCCAGGGGCAAACTGCTCTGCAAGGCGCCTCTTTGCAGGACCCTGTCTCACAGCCTGAGCTGCTTTTACACGTGGCATTGTCTCTGAAATACAAAAAAAACAACTTTGCTCAAAATTGTAACCTTGGAAGTGTTCAAACCACCCCTACACACACACACACACACACACACACACACACACACACACACACACACACACACACACGACATCTACTCAGCAAGGGCTGTTCAAGACTAAAGAGAAGGATATCTGCTAATTCTGATATGTAACATCTAGGATCCTGTTCAGCTGTTGCTAAGCTTTGAAGAGGAGACCATAAATATAATGATCTATGCTATGATGGAAAGCATTTTAAGTCCCAGTGGCATATCATCTATGACTAAAATGCTAGTTAGTTACAAACAACAAAACAATAACTGCTTTGTGCAACTGAGGAAAGGCAAGCAATTAGAATGTATACCACCTAGTAATGCAGCCAAGAGATCCAAGCACAGAGACTACAATCCCAATTAAATATGGAAAAGGGGGGAGGACAGGGCATTTGGTGCACAAGGGTAGGTATCAAGTAAGAAGGCTGCACCAACACCATTTACAGGCTCAGCAGAAAAGTGATACACACCACCAGCTAGTTTCATAGTCTTGACCAACCAATGTGACCCTTCTCCCTGGGCATCTTAGAAAGGCAGCTCATTCACTTTTCTCACCAGCACAAGTGCAACAGAATGCTCTGGAGAAACCGTTTTCCTGGGGAAGAGCATGACTGGAATCAAGAACTTTGGACTCCAAGTATGTAAGTGGCTAGCTGGGAAATTTTGGTCAAAGCACATCTCTCTAAGCTTCAAATGCATTCAGGCATAACTCACTGCACCAAGTACAATTTTATGCACATACATAGAAGTTAGCTGCATGACTTCAAATTCTTCCTTCTATAAATACTAACTCAAAAGATTTCCTTAAGATTCTATGGTTCCGCCAGTTGTGCTGGCGCATGCTGGTACAATTTGCTAAAGGAGATAGAGGCAGAAGGATCATGTGTTTGAGGCCAAAAAAAAAAAAAAAAAGTCTACAGTTCCCTAAAAACAGCAGAAGACATAAAGCAGAGAGAAGGGAGCGACTAAACAGTCTGGCCTACAACACTTAGAATGCTATTTCAAATAGGAATCTGTTAAGTAACATTCTGAACCCAGATATACTAAACACACTATGTTAAAAGATTTGTTTTCTTGGGATTGGACAGATGGTTCAATGGTCAAGAGCATTGGCTACTCTTTTGAGGTCCCAGGTTCAATTATCAGCACCCACAAGGTGGCTCATAACCATCTGTAACTCTAGTTCCAGGGGATCCCATGCCCTCTTCTGGCTTTCTCAGGCACCAGGCATGAGAATTGTATAGACATGTGAACAAAACACCCATATACATAAGAAAAATAAACATTCAAAAAATAGTGATTTTTTTTTTTTTAATCATGTATAGAATGTCTGTGTTGGTATCTGAGGAGGCCAGGAGAATGGGATCCCTCAAGCTGGAGTTACAGTTGGTTAAGAGTCACCTGACATGGAGGCTAGAAACCAAACTCAGGTCCTTTGCAAGAACAGTATACACTCTTAACTGCTAGACTAACTCTCTAACCCTAACCCTCACACCCACTCCCACCCCACACCTACAGAGAGAGAGAGAGAGAGAGAGAGAGAGAGAGAGAGAGAGAGAGAGAGAGAGAATTAATACCCTCCAATTATCATTACATATGTACAAATTCCATATATGCAAAGAGATACTGTGATAGTTAATCTTGGTTGTCAACTTGACTATGTCAGGAATCAAGCATAACCCAAGCAGCTCAACTGGGCACACTATGAAAGGCTTTTATATACATATACACATACATAATACATACATACATACATACATACATACATACATACATACATACATACACACACAATTTATTTTTATTTGCATTGGTGTGTTTCTCAGGCATCTATGCCTGTGTGAGGGTATCAGACTTGTAGTTACAGACAGTTGTTAGCTACCATGTGGGTGCTGGGAATTGAACCCAGGTCCTCTGGAAGGGCAGTCAGTGCTCTTAACCACTGAAAAGCCCCATGAAGGGCTTTTCTTGTTTGAGTTATTTGAGTTGGGGAGACTACTCTAACCCTAAGCCACACCTTCTGGTGGCAGCCCGTGTGAAAGGCCATGGAAGAAGGAAGCATTTGCTTTTCGCCTTCTTGCTCTCAGTCTCACTGGCAAATATACCTATCCTGTTGCTGAGACATTCTTTTGCTGGTATTAGAATTAATATCTTCAGGATTCCAACTTAAACCAAAGACCAGAGGCTCTCTAGGACTTCCCTGGAACTCCAGCACCAGCCAGGAGGAGATGCTGAGACATCCAGTCTTCACTTTCCATCAGGACACAGCCACTGTTGGACCACTAGAAAAATGCCTGCAAGCCATGCTAACAATCTCCTTCTAATATACACATTCATTCTATCAGTCCTGTCTCTTTAGAGAACCCTAAAGCAGATACTTTATTAACTGATGGGGAAATCTTTAAATCTAACTTTTCCCCTAAAAATCACTTTGTGCATTTTCCCAATTCCAAACTTCTCTGAGTTGAAAATCATCTTCAAAGCAAAGGAACTCGGTGCTGGCATTCCCTCAGGTCAGTTCTCTCAAGGTGCTTTTAGTCTGTGCTGAAACCTTGCCCAGCAGACTGTTAGTGACAACCATGGCAATCAGGACTCAAAACCGAGAAAAGATTAACTTCTGCATCTCAGTGGCAACTCCACTAGAAGAATTAACTCCAACAGTCCCCAGCACTAACATGGTTTCTTCTAAACTTCATCCAGCCTCATCAAATCACAGCAATTTCCTATTTGATTATTTCCTTATACTTGTCAGAATCATTTCCAATGACTTTAAAACTCTTCTTTCTATAACTCAAGTGTCTGGACAAACATTTTTTCTAGAAATCCTTTCCACAAGCAATAAAAATATCACACTGTAAATTAAATCTGCCTCAGCATTATTTCATACAGATTTATGGTAAAGTGTTGTGTATTTTTTTCCCCAAATACAACTATTGGCTCTTGCTTTTAGTTTCACTTACAGCCAGCTATTTGGAACTTACTGTGATAATTAAGATCAGGAATGAATGTCACACCTAGAACTAGTTGTGGGGGCTTTGAAGCAATCTCTCCCCTCTACACCCTCAAACTACACAGGAAACTCAGAGCCCGAGGATAACATCCACAGCAAAACTGGGAAATGCTTTCCTGTCTCCACAACATAATGCAGGTGGTACCGACAAGACTACACATACAACTCTCAAGACGATACTGCAGCTACAGTCAAAGTGAGCTTCACAAGGAGACTGCGTCTGTGAGAGCACAAAACTGAACACAAAGGACAACCGCGCTCAACCGCGTGCACCTGGGAAGCTGTGTCCCACACAAGTGATGCGGGGGGCGGTGCTTTAAGGGGCAATGGGATGGACACACATACACATCATGACTATTTCAAAATAAAATAGAAGTGGCAGCTGGGTGTGGTGGTTCTGTTAACCTAGAATAGTGTGTATAAATGTGGAATGGCACACAGGAGACCAGTAATCTCTCACTGATCCTTCCACAGATTATCCATGTTATCCATGGTCAAACAAGGTCCAAAAAAATCTAAATGCAAAATTCCAGAAATAAACAATTCATAAAGTTTAATACTGTGTGCCATTCTAAGTGCTGGATGCATCCAGAGCCATCACTCTGCCTAGCCCATTGTGTGGGCACACATACACCCCCCACACACACTTTGTCTAGTGCATCTCCACTATGTATGATGCCCTTCCACAGCTATAAAAGCCATCTCACTTACCAGAGTGCTTGTGTTTAAGTGGCACAGTCGACAGCTCTCCACTACCTCTCAATATTTGGTCTCATTAAAGGGGCAACATTCCCATCCCACAAGAACAGTGAGTATAGGCGACAGATGTCTGAGAAAGGGAAACCACAGGCACCTCACTTATCAGACACTGCTGACTGCCATTGCTCTTACTCCACTCACCTTATAAAGTAAAGTAGGATCTATATTATATACAATGGTCAGCAGTGTGGAGGATCCACTACCAGCCATGGTTTCCAGGATCCACTGGGATCTTGGAGTGACTCCCCTAGAATAACAGAGGACTGCTATAATTAGGTGACATCTTTAATCGAGTACTCCTTTGTTCCTTAAATCCCCAAATGTGTAAAGGAGAGAGAAATGAGACGTACATTTTAAAATGCTGTACTTTAACTAAACACAGGTATATAACTGAAGCCTAGTGCTCCTGAGTCAAAAGCAAAAGGATCAAGAGATCAGAGCCTTCCTAGGCCACAAAGACAAATCTGTCTTAGAAAACAAACAAACAAACAAACAAACAAAAATAAAACACACAACTGTACTTGAAATTACCTTTTATAAAAAGTATACACATACATACACACACAAGCCTTCATATTTAGCAACCCTACCTGCAAAATAGTATAGAAACAATAACCAATCCAGTAACTTAATTACATGCATTCCCCAGCATATGAACTATATTCTTGAAATAATATTTCCATTAAAAGAAACCAGCCTCAGGCTAAGAGCTCAGTCGGTAACATACTTGCCATACAAGCATGAGGACCTAAGTCTAAGTCCCAGGACACAGGTGAAAAGGCTGTCTGCTGTGGCATGCACTGGTCATCCCAGCACAGAGGAGACAGAGACAAGACAGCCAACCTAGCTTAATCCCAGTGAGACCCTGTCTCAAAGAAGGGGAATGGTTCCTGTGTGTGAGGTCATGGACCTCTGACCTCACACACACGAGCCCAGAGAGCTCTTCCTCCCATCATAAATGTCGCTTTCCTGGTATGTACTTCAGGAGGAAGAGGTACCCTTGGTGAATTCTATTGTGCCAGCTCTGTCTGAGCTCTAGACCTTCCACCACACCTTCACGCCTCTGTTTGACCATCACTGCACTGGAAACCCCTCTTACTTTCCAGTTAAGAGTAATAGCAAGTCTCCTAGTTTCTGAGAACAGGGAAACTGGGTGTCAGTCTACTGTTGCTTTAAGGGCAATTTCTGAAAAAGACAATTTCTTAAGCCAAAAACCCCTGCTCACAAAAATAAGATAACCACAAGTAATTGTCTTAGTGCGCTGGCGAGTGTTCAAAGAACTGCAGACACTGTGCTCATACACTACAACTGGAGCCATACAGAGATTAGCATGGCCCTGTGCAAGGGTACCATGCAAATTCATGAAGCATTCCATATTTTTTTCTGAGGAGTGGAGGGCAGGTGGTTTGGGGGAGAGAAGGGGGAGTGGGAAGAGGGGAGTGGGAACTGTGGTTGATGTAAAACGACTAAAGAATTTAAAATAAAAAAGAACTGCACACTAATTTAATTAAACAGCTACATAAGTACATTAGAGGTGTCTTCTAATAACGAAACCAATCCCAGCACTGAGGTTTCCACTAAGGAATACACAGAAAAGCCAACTTGTAAGAAAGTTTCAATCTGTGTAATTTCAGTACACTCAGCTCAAGCCTACAGTAATAACAGCCTATTCGGTTCATCATGGCATGATTGTTACATAATCTGACCATTTCTTTTCCCTTTGATTCTAAAGGAAATGCAGATGTAACTGAAAAGCATATCAAAATGCAAATCCACACTGCCCTTTGCTGAAATCACCCACTGTTACATTCCATATTAGCATATTCACCAAAATTTAATTGTAAACAGAGTGATTATAGTACTAAAGTTATTAAATACACAAAGCAAGCTTGGAACCATACATATTCAAAGAGAGTTTCAGCGGCAGATCAACTTTTATTTCTGAAACAATACCCTAATTAATAGTCAGTTCTGATGATAAAATGGCCCTCAGTTTTTCAGATAACCATCCAAAAAAGTTCCCTATGAATATTAAAATAAAGTTTTATGAATAGATCTAAAATCTCAATGGCTATATTTATCACAATACGATACTGTACTTAGATTACTGGTACTTTTTCAAGTCCTGGATTCAAATTTGGTGATTTTTTTTTGTTGTTGTTGTTTGTTTGTTTGTTGTTGTTATTGTTTTTTAAGCTGGAGAACGGGTAAAAAAAAAAGCTTGAATGAATCACAATGACACTTACACTCACTAAGCTCTACAAATTCACAGCCACACTGGGAAGTCACAGTACAGGGTGATGTTCACTGCACACTGGATGACTACTCGTAAATTTTCCCTAAAATAGGTATGCATAAGCTCCTTTAGAGGGTTATATATTTTCATGAAACTTCCTTTAAAGCCATAAACTCCTGTGATGTGTTTCATACTGTACAGAGATGCAGGAGAACTTAGAGCCTGTCTTCCCATTACCACAGCACCAAGGCCTCTGCACTAGCCTTTCTCCCACACAATCTTCCTGTACACATTTACTGAAACTGTCCCCTTTCCCAAAGTGACTACCTCTCACAGCAAACAGTAAATCCTCCCTATGTGTATAAGCTCCCTGATGCAGAAACAAATTTCTACAGAAAGCAAAATGTCCCTGTACACAAGTACCTGATGCCCAGCACACAACAGACTGCAGTGGGAACCAGCAATCCATTCAAAGGCTCAGCAACTGCTCTAGAAAATGATGATGCCAGACCCTTTGTTTTTCCTCAAAAATTCCAATCCCCCTTTCCAAACTGTAATTCTCAGCAAGTGATGCAGCAGCCTACTTTACGAAAAGAACACAAGTTTCAAAAAGAAACGTCCTTATCATCCTAAGACACAAGCATACTTGCACTCACTTCACATCCAACTTACTGTCCAGACCTGGCCTCCTCTCCTGTCACAGTGGATGAAGCCTTTCCATTCCCTGTAGCTCACCTTCCTCCCTGTAACCTGTAACACACATTCTAGAAGAGTCCCATGTGTGGTTTTACTGGAACAATGTGCTGAGATGACCAGAGCCAGAGACAGGCAATGGGTAGAAGGGAAGGCTGGCTGTGTTCAAAGGGTGCCTGGCAGAAGTGCTGTGTGCTTAGGAACACATCATGAGAGATGAAGGGAAGGCACATTTGGATCTTGGGCTGTGGAGGTTACTGACAAACTTAGCAAGCGTGAAGCAGTTCTCTCAATGCCTGGGTAAGAAAGAACCTTCTCACTGGCCTAGTTCTTTGCACATTTTTTCAATGTTTTATTGTCTTCTCGTTAATATATACAAATTCATTTTCAACAAACACTCCATCTATAAAATGAATATAAACAATCTTGAACCCAAAGTCATAAATGTTCTGTAGTGCCACTGTCACAAGGCACACGGAGGTCAAATAAGGGGTCAAATTCCACTCATAAAAGGCAGAAGGCAGAACTAGGCCCTGTCTCCTTTAACAAAGTCAACAGCTGTAACTGGACAGCATTACTACAAGGACAAACTTTTTACAGTGTACACCCACCTACCTGAAGTCACAATGAAGACTGCTGCTGCTGTCCTGTCCCTTGTCTATGCAGTCTTTGGTCGCCGCACTGGCAGCACACTGTGCCAAGAAACAAACCATGGTTTTTAAAATTTAAGTGCTGGGCTTGCTAATCTACGTTCACTGCTGTTCTAGTCATGAAACCCAGAAACTGGAAACAGCCTATATGTGTCAGTGGACGAATGGATAAAGAAAATGTGGTACATATGCACAATGGAATCTTACTTAGCTGTTAAAAATATATACATATATTATCATGAAATTAACAGGTAAATGGATAATGCTAGAAAAAAAAAAAAAAACTGAGTGAGATAACCCAGATCCAAAAAAGCAAACATGGTATGTTTTAGCTTATATGTGAATGTTAGCTTTTAAGTGTTCAATACGCAAATAACCATAAAAAGTTACATATAGAGTAAGGGACTGGCGGGGGGGGGGGTGTCTCCCAAGTAAGGAGAAATTAATTGTGGAGGGATGGATGGGTAAGGAGGGACTAGAACCAGAGGATTAAACAGAAAGGGGAAGAGAAGAGGAAGGGGATGGAGGGAATATGGAGAGGGACAGCTAACACTAAGGATCATTTGAGGAGTCCTAGGGAAACCTACCATAGTAGAAGCTTCTTAAAGTACATACACACATGAAAGAAATCCAAATGGAATCACCACACAGCCAACCAAGGAGAGAAAGCCCCAATTAAACATCTCTCACCAACAAGTGAAACCTCCAGTGCCAGGAATGGGTTACAGCTAATTGAGCTGCTGGCCAGGAGAGAGGTTGAGGGCAGGCGCAAAGGGGCACCATAGACAGCAAGTCTCAGGTATAGGCCATGGTAAGGACTTTAGCCGAGAGTGACATGGGATTGGAAGGTCTTGAATGGACAAGACTTTCTAGCTTGCATGTCAACAGGATCACTCAGCTGCAGCATGGAAAGCGGCCTGTGAGGGTGCAAGACAGGAGCAGCTACCAGTTGCTCCAAGGGCACTGCTAATGGAGTAGTCAATGAGCACATTCATCTTTACTGAAAATGAGAATGTCAATTCAAAAAGTAATCGCACCAACTTTTAGCAGCTAAAGAGGAGTACAGAATAACTTGATATTCTTACCAGAATAACTTGGGCTTTTTTGTTTTAACTCTATAGAAGCTACCCTGCCCTTAAAAAACAAGTCTGCAGCGCCAAGCAGGATAGCTCCGAACTATCAGTAACGAGCAGCCTGGGCATGCCTGTCACCTCTTACTCTGGGTGTCTAAACTCTATGAGGAAAGCAAAACAGTTAGCCAAGAAACACCAAATGAGCGATTCCAAAGCATGGGAAACTGAAAAGCCAGAAAGCCAAAACTCAATCGAACACAACCTCTGGCCTCAGTAAGCTACGGCTGGCTTCATGCAAACATCAGTTAGGACTCAGCGCTACTCCATCAGCTTCAGGGAAGTCAAGAATCTTCCAGGTAAGGAGCATTTCTAACCCTTTGACAGACAGCTTATTACACACAATGGGCAGCCGTAGGCAGCTATGAGATCAAATCTTGCATGGAGGAGAGTGGTGCATCTTCCCAGGATGCATGTCTCAGAGGTCACAGCTGTGAGACTGTATGCTGTTCCTCACTTTGTTCATTTCCAGTGCACTGCTCTGGTACCCACAAGTGACTGTACCAGAGTTTTCAGTAAAAGCCCCTTCAGGGCCGGAGAGATAGATGACTCAATGGTTAAGAGCTGCTCTCATAGAGTACCTGGGTTCAATTCCCAGTACCTACATGGCAGCTCACCACTGTCTCTAACTCCAGCTCCAGGGAATCTGGTGCCTTCACATAAACACACATGTAGGCAAAACATTAATGCACATAAAATAAAAATAAATAAATTTTAAAAAATATAATAAAAGTTCCCTCTGTGGCATCATAGAAATTGGGTTTAAAATCTATATAAATAAATTCCTAAATGAATCACTCAAGTAAAACCAAAGCCAGGCTTTTCCCCAGCTTATCATATCCACAGCCTCAACTGGCTCATATATACTTTATACTTATTGGGGATTAAGTAATTACTTGTTTCAGTAGAAACAGCTTCCTGCCAAGCTATAGTTAAGTCAGCAAAGAACTCCCTCACTCCTCTTGCTAAACTTCACTGGGAACAATGTGAAAGCAATATAACTAGGCATTTCCTCACAAATGAGCAAACTAATCAGAAGCTGGTGGAACCCTGTGAGCAGTGATCAGGAGGCTATGGAAGTCACATGCAGAGACCCAGTCCATACAGTCACATGCCACCAATGGGTTCTACCCACTGTTACTACAAATGGACAACCAAGACAAGCTTGTAAGAATCATCAGCAAGCTGGGTGTGCCCACACCTTTAGTCCCAGCACTCGGGAAGCAGAAACAGGCAGATCTCTGACTTCAAGAGAATTACACAGAAAATCCCTGCCTCGAAAACCTCTGCCACTCCCCCATAAAAAAAGAAATTGTCAGTAATAATTTAAAAAAAAAAAAAAAAAAAAAACGGGAAGAAAAAAATACTAATTACAATACTATCTGAAATAAAAACCCACAGTATAGGAAAACCCTGGAATCCTGTTAGGGGCAGCCAGCATTCTAGTTTCATATAAACCAAGGCACAGCAAATATCCACGGCTAGATGGTCCCTTTTGTAACATGAACCCAGTGAGGAGCAAACTCAGAGTACAGAAGGCAGCTCTGGAGCTGACAGCCCCAAAGCTTCACGGAGTTCTTCCTGAAAGCACTAAGCTGAGCAAACTGTGATGGGTCTTCAACGACTGTCACACCTACAGCACTTCACACCTAAGCTGGAAAGAGCGAGGTGACACTCACACTGCAAAGTCTGGGAAAGGGAAGTGGGTATCTCAAGAAGAAACAATGTTTTCTAGTCCCATTTTTCACTTGTATTAGAAAATTAACATCAGACTATAAAGATTTCATAGGATAAAGTATCTAAAATACAGTGTGTATACTTCTTCAGCTCATATTTCTTTAACTCATTTTTGAATGGGACGCATTAACAGCAGAACTCATGCTGAGCTGAGAGCACACACCTCCTTGCAAGCACTTTCCCCCCAGAGGGAAGTGTTCCAGGCCTCTATGTGATGTGTACTTTCCTACTACCCTGAGGTGTACAGAAGATCATCCACCCTGAGATTCCTACAGGCTACTGCAGAAGCACAAACCTGTCCAATACACTCTACTCTACTCTTCACAGGTCAGAGTGGGAGAGGGCAAGCTTGGCGTACTGCCTCCACGGAGGAGCCCCGCCCCTCACCTTAATCCAAGGGAAAATGTTAATATGTTTCTTCGGAAAAAGTAAATGCTAAAACCTTCTTAACAATTAGCAACTCAAGCACATTACTAATACTTCACAGAGTATTTACTTTTTTAAAAAGAATTTAGACATGCTGCGCCTTTCCTGAACCCACCTATAACTCTGTCCACAGTTATTCTCCTGGGGAACCCTGGTTAAATCTATCCCAGAACAGCTACTGAGCATCTGTCCTGATATACTTATTCTTGGGTCCCAGCCCTAAGCGGAATACCCTCAACTATGCTAGGAAAATGGTAAAGACTATATAATGACAATGCATCAGTACTATGCTATAGGCATTTAAAACATTCATGAAAACATGGAAGAACTCTTCAGTCTCTGAAGAAACGTTTTTTATAAGAAACACACAAAAACACTTAAGCCATAAAGAAAAGTGGTAAATTGACAAAATAAAAGTGGAAATTCTACCACAGGTTATAAAAAAGAAAGAAAGAAAAAGCACCATGAACTCAGAAGACAAATGAAAACTATCTGCAAAACAAGACAGAAGGTTTGTTTCACATTACTGAAAGAACCCTTTAAATTATAAGGAAAACTAGACAAAAGCCAGCAAAAAAAAAGAAAAAGAAAAGAGAAGAAAAGAAAAGAAGAAAGGAAGAAAGAAAGAAAGAAAGAAAGAAAGAAAGAAAGAAAGAAAGAAGTGACAAGGACGGGCAAACCCACAGAAGCAGCACACCTGGCTTTAACAACAGCTTCCTACAGGAGTTTCAGAACTGATGAGCAGCAAAGTGACACCATACACAGCCACAAGACACTCACCCCCCTCAACAGCTGTCAACCCAGGGTCTACTCCACCAGCCCCTCCTAAAACCATCTCAAAGCAAATCGCAGACTATGATCATAGCACTTCATATGGAAACACTCTCCATCATTACCTTATAAAATTAACCATTTCTCAATAACATCTCAATAATAATAATAAGGATTCTCAATAGTAATAAGGATTCCAGTCCCCCCACCCCACTGTCTCCAAAAGAATCTTTTTACATGGTGATTCTGCTCTTTAGAACCCAAAAGCTAACCCTGATCTGAGTGTCACCTCCCTATGTCCCCTTCACCCTCTTCCATCTGTCCTGCAAAATGTCATGACTTTGAATTTGTTGAATGTGGCCCTATAATGTTCCTGTAGTTCTTTGTTTTGGATGCTGTGCTTAAACTGTGCTGCCATGGGCACACTATAGTTAAAGTGCAGGGAGGGGCACAGTGAGCACAAACAGAAGGCACTGGAGTCTCGGGACTTGGCATCTTTTTAGTAACTGGGGACAGAAGATTCTCCGCATTGGCTGCTGTCAGCAAAAGTGTACCAGCCCCACCACTCTGTATCTGCACTGTTAAAGCAGCAGCCATGCCCTTGGCTGGGGATTCAGTAGGCAGTAGCAACCTCAGTTTTGTCTCTGTGCTGACTCCCATTCCATGGCCTCCCTGAGTACAGGCCATCTGCAGGTTCAGGAATGTTCTTTCCTTTTTAACCATATTCAACCTGTTCCTGCACCCAAAACAGAATCCCAAACTTCCTTAAAACATGAGATTTCTTTGAACTTCTTTCATAACTAAACTAAGTGGTTCTCAAGCATGAACTCTGAAGACAACGGTGTCTCAATACAAAGTGTGACACATCTGCCAAACTGTAAAAGCCTTTAAGTTGGCCACGATGCACTTTTAAGACAAGGCCCAGAAGTCTTGGGGAAAGATGCTCTAGGTCCCCTTCCCCACTCCTATTGCAAACCTCAACCACACTTCTACAGAGAACCTTGTTTCTTTTTAGCTGAAAATGACTGTTTGGAGGTTCAAGCATCCTACGACTGTCACTGCACTTGATGTTAGACATAACGTCATGCAACTGTTATAACACTCTATAACACAACTGCTTCCAGGTCTTTTGAGTAGAGAGCTACACATTGATTTTACAGGAAAAGCACATCCTCAGACTGGACATGACGTCACTTTCCTCTTCCACTATAATCTTGGTTCCTAGCTATTTTAACCTAACTACAATGTGTAAGTTTTTCTCTTTGAATTTTCAAAATTCTATACTATGTTCATAAGGTCAAGGACATAGGGGGAATAAGGCAAAGTGGGTTTAGGAGGTCATTAATCCTCTCATTCTCTCTCCTCACAAATAGCTGTTTCCCTTGGATTCTGAGTCGATCTCCATGTTTGCCAGTAACAAAGACATGGTTCAGTGCCACTGTTGTGTAACAGGTAGAATGTTTCACCTACCTGCTGCTTCACTGACTTCTTTCATTACCAATACTTCCCCAACGCCAGCACAAAACAGGCACAATACAAATACAAATTGAAATTATTGTCAAGTTGATGGTTTCAGCTACAAATTACTCAAATTCCAAGTCAGAAAATACACTGGGTTACTAAGAGTATGAGGAAAAAGGTACATCGACTTGACATTATCTATCAAATCTGTCAAAGGTAACATCTTTGGTACCTCAAGTTCACTTGTAGCAATCATCCTACCCATACAACTGCAGCATCCTGTAGCATAACAACCAGAGACACCCTCATCTCACACCACAGGGAACTTAGCAATGAAACACATTATTATTTTTAATTTTTGAGACAGGATCTCACTATGTAGCCTCAAATTCTCAGAGGGCTGCCTGCTTGCCTCTGTTTCCACAGTGCTGGGATTAAAATAGGCATGCACCAACCACCACTCCTAGCCAGAAAACAATTTTGGCTCTACTTACACAGCTATAGAGTGACCTAAAGAAAAGCTGTAAATGAAAAGTATCAGGATTTTTGCGCATCCTATTCACATAAAACAGACAGCCAAGCCATGAGTGCTGTGGATAGTGGGATGTGTGACTGGCACCTCCAGGAGCTTTGAATCACTGTGTCAATGTGTGCACATATAATAAACTAATAACAGAATGCCTTAGAGGTGGGAAGTTTATTCTCCATTCTTTAACAGTTATAACTGACTTTATTGTATACCTATATTAATTTTTTAAAGAATGGTAATTTTAAAGAATTCTTCATGAACAGTAAAGCTTATTGATGTCAACTGCAGCTTTTTGGCTCTTAATCTGGAACTTACCAATGCTTCTGTACAGCAGGACTGCATCAATCAGCCCTACATACAGCCTCAAGTCACATCTCAACCAATGCATCAGCTGTGGAAAACAACTCTCAGCACCTCCCCCAAACACAGTCATACCTTATGCTTTGATAATAAAGCCTAAGTCACTCTTTACACAACAATACTGACTCTAGCTTGAAAACAATAATATATCTCTTGAAGACCAGCAACTGAAAATGAATATTGACATAATGTTCCTACATTAGTATCATCAGTTATTTTTGCTCAATTAATCCTAAATGAGTAAAAAATATGAATGAATGAATCTACACTGGGAAGACTCAATTAACCATTAATTACAACACACAGCTCTTACATACCAATGAATGTAACTAAAGCCATCACTGTTAAACGACTACATAGCAGGCTCTATGTTGAGGGACTTAAAACACTATCTCTGATTTCATAACAGCCACAAAATGTACATACTACAATAATAAGTATACATACAGGGAAACTGCTTGTGTGAAATTAAATAATCTGTCCATGGCCTCACAACTAAATCTCCTATACAAAGTGTTAATTTTTGCAAAAGCTACCTTAAAAGTTATACTACAGAACAAGTCCTTTGCAAAAATATAGTCGAAAGTTGATAAAATATTCTCTTTATTGGCTAACAATACACCCATTCACATAAATGCCATAAAACTACTTGGGCAAAACAAGAGCCTGCACCACACTGCCATGAATTCCCTTCTATGACCTGACTGCGCATGAGTGGTGGTGACCTGGGAGAGGCGAGATAAACAGCAAAAGCAGATGACAGAATCACTGCTCCAGGGCTCCAGAAAGATGTTACTTTAAAATGACTGACTCTATTTCCAGGCACAGGCGGGGCTGGCTCCTGTGCTACCAGCTACTTGTTAAGCTGAAACAGAGGAGTCACAGGGGTCAGGAAGTGTGAGGGCAGCCTCAGGAACAAGAAAATATGTCAGTGCACCCATGTGTCTGTGTGTGTCCATGTCCATGTGTACATGAATATACTGAGTTTTGTTGGCATGATAAAACTATTACAGGATATAAAGTAAATAGTTCACCAATCAACAGGTATCCTGAGACTGTATTCTAGAGTCAGATTCTTCAGCAACCCACTGTGGAAATGGCATCACTTTTGTTTTAACATCTAAAAGCCCTAACAAAGAATCACATCAGCTTACCTACTGAAGAAAGCAGTGTTGCAAGGCATGGTGCATGCCTCTACACTAAGCACTCCAGAGGCAAAGGCAGGAGGGCCTCTGTGAGTTCAAGGCTGGTCTACATAGCATGTTCTAGGCCAGCTAGAGCTACACAGTGAGACCCTATCTAAAAAGAGAGAGAAAGAGCGAGAACAAGAAAGAGAAGGAACAAGACTGTTCACAAGTATGTGAGCATAGTGTCAGTCTCAAAGCTGGGAAGCCATCCTACTAAGGAATCCCTTAAGTTTAGTAAATGAACCTATTGACAAGAAACCAAAAGATAATTCCTAAAAGAGCGCTGGTGCACCCCAGGTCCTCCTCCACCACCCCATGAAATCCGTCAGCAGCCCACTTCTCCAGTTCTCTTTCTCTCTGATAAATGAGAAACTTGAAGTAAATCCTAAGCTAGGCGTTCCACCTCCTGTCTGAAGACTGAGGAATGGCAACGTGTTCTAGAAGCAGTTGTGAACCACATAGGTGCTATGGAACTGACCAGCAGATGTGTGTTTTTAATGCAAGATAGGCAGGGTTGGTCCCAGCCGATTGCTAGTCTAATCTGAGGGACCGCATTAGAGATTGACAAAAGCATGGCCACAGCCTAAGAATTCTCTTAACCACCTGCTACCATCGAGTGAACACTCCCTGAACAGAATGGAAGAAAAACAAGGAAGAAATGGTTTTGGATTAAAAATAAATCAATGTGCCAAGCAGTAGCAGTGTACTCTGTTAATCCCAGCTCTCAGGAGACAGAGGCAGGAGAGTCTGTGAGTTCAAGACCAGCCTGATCTACAGAGTGACATGCAGGTGACTAACAAACGCAAGCACACATGCACGCACGCACACATGCATGCACGCTGCACAAGGTGTGAAAATGCATGAGCATGCACACACACACACACACACACACACACACACACACACACACACACACTGTATGTAGCAGATCATCAGGGAATGAAAACAAAGGCTACAACCTACCCTCCTCTCCCCAAGCTGCCACCCACTGTTGAGTGCACACGCTGGACTGACTGTCTTTTACAGATTGAGCTGTGCTCAGCAGAGACACTCTCCTGGTTTTGCATCAGCACTGGCCAGCTCCATTCCTATTGTACAACACACAAAAATAATTCTGAGGCACCCAGATCTAAGTGTGAAAGGAACTGGGAAGGTTTCTAATCTAGACACAGGAGAGTTGTCTCCAGAGTACCTTTGTGACCAGGAGGTAGCAAAAACAAAGAAAGAAAACACAGAGCAGAGCACTGACTGGCAAACAGGAAGTGACTAGAGTTTCAGTTCACCCAAAACTGCTCCTAGACTGAAGAGGCAAGTCATACTGAGAATGTATAAAATTCCAGAGTTTCAGTGACAAACATTAGAGACAATTCATGAAAATGGGAGAAAGACCATTTCTTTATTCACTTGTTTAGTGTTTAGCTGCTTGGGTGCAGTGACTGAGGGAGGGTTGCTGCAAGTTTCAGGCCAGCTTAGGCTATAAGGTGAGGCCCTTGTCTCAAACAATCAAGAAAGTACTTAGCCAACTGCAGCATGTGGAGGCAGAAATGACTGGCAAGTGGAACCCTCACATGCTAGAAGGAATGTTAGCTGGTACAACCACTTTGGAAAACTGGCAGTATGCTAGAATCTACTAAAGGTATCAGACATTATAACCAGCTATCCTAGATATATGCCCAAATCAAATATATATGTGTGGCAAAACATAAAGCATGTGTTATAAATGGCTGTTATAGTATAAAAGACAATCACTGAGCTAAGAAACATATACAGATTCATGGCTTTGCCTTTGTTGTTGGAAGCTCGGCAAGTTTGGTTGTGGTATTTAAACTAAGAGTTGTTTTGTGCAACAAGATTATCACTCCTGCAAGAACTCCTCTGTAAAGGAAAACTGTACACAGCCAAGGCTTCTTGGTCTTCCAGAGATCTTTTAAGAAAACCTGACTTAGAACTAAGAGTTTCTTTTAACGATTCCTCCTTTGGTTCTGAAGAGCTCCTTCTGGTCCAAAGGACTGTTAGGTTATCACACTAGGGCTGGGGATGTAGTCTGATGTAGAGGACTTGCTTCCCATGCACCCTTCCTCCATGTTAGACCCCAGCACCACAGGGGGAAAAGGGATCGGTACTCTAGCAGATTGTCATTTTACAACAAATGTAATCACACTGAACCCTTCCTGCTTAAGAATGGCAATATGTCAGATGGCAAATCTTTGGTAGAAGTCTGAGAAAACCATATACCACACTTCTAACAACCATGGCTTGAGTCCCCTTACCATCTCTCTCTCACTACCCAGCCAAGAAAGATCCCAACTTACTGGGCCTTTTCCTTTAATGACTAGATACCTTCACCTGCTTCCAGAAGAACTTACAATCCTGAAGAAGTCTATACTCCCAGGCTCATTAGGCCTTAAAGGTCTGTCTGTCTCTGTAAAGCAACTATTACAAAGCCACTTGACCACAGTCATGCATTCTATATCCTAATGGTAGTTAAAGCAGAAAGGCGGACAGAAACCACGCTCACTCTTCTATACTCAAGAAGCCACTACTGTACTGAGCACAGCCTGGCAACTTACAAGATATTTACGTCTGATCCTCCCTCCATCACTGTCCTTCCTGGTCTCCTGGGCTACTTCTCTGCCCGGCTGCCTGTTCCTATCAGGGCTCCCAGGCTTCTCAGTACTCCTTGTGACTGTAGACATGTATGTGTATATGCTTTTTTCTTAGATTTCCAGTCCCTGCTGACAGCATTATCACATACTTAAGAATGAAACATCTAATCTGACCAAGAGCTGAGATTCTAAAATATCTAAAAATGTCAAAGTTAGCTAAGTTCAATAAAAGTAAATTTAACAGAATAAAACATAAGCTCCCAAACTTGTAGCCCAAAACTAATTCAGAACCACAGCAAAGAGCCAGTTGGGTACAAAGGAGATTTATTGAGCTCTGGGCTGTGTACATACTGTGGTAAGGAGGCAGCAAATATTACCACACTGTGGTATGTGGGGAAAGCCAACACCCACTCCTGACACAATTAAGGGGCTACATCTACAAGACATGCAACTCCACATCCTTTGCATCAAGCCATGCCTGGAGAGTTGATTGCATTTTAGACACTACAACTTAAAAATAGAATTTAGAAAAAGGAAGGCCACTGGTAAACAGACATGGAGCCAGGTCATATAACAAAGTGCTTACACTGTAGGTATTTTCATTTAGAAAGACTGAAAATACCCAAACCTGTTTAAAGAGGTATTCTGCTGGTTCTGCATGGCTCCAAAAGACAGAACAGGCAATAAGAATTTTCTGACCATTCAAATTTAAAGTACTTTAGGCTGTCTCTAGAGTAGGGGTTCTTAACTGAGGCTGACTTTGTCCCTCTGGCTGCCACACATCCTAAAATGCAGAGAGCCCCCAACCAAAGAATGAACCACCTAAATGGTCAATAATCCAGGGCTGAGAAGTGTTGCACTAGTTATAACAAGTTTGCTGTCACTGGAGTTCCCCACCATGTATACCAGAAAAGGTCTAGATTAGATGAAAAATAGAAAAAAACTGGATCAAAAAATATATATATATATATACATATACATGTGTGTAAATATATATATATATATATACATATACATGTGTGTGTATATATATATATATACTGTTTCTGTAACTTTAATTAAAAAAAGAAAACCTATTCCCTTCCAGGATCTCAAATGAGATAGAATCAGACTCATGTGCACATTTCATAGGTTAATCTCACATCCAACGACAAGCTCAGAACTATTGTATCTTGCTATGACATTAAATTAGGTTGTACTAATGTCATAATCAAGATCAACACCAGATCTCAGATCTGACTCCAATCTCATAAATGTAGATAAGTACACCCATATATCAATGCACAGAGCATGAAAAAATAGACATAGGTATGTACACACATACATCGCCACAGCATGAACAGACGTAGGTATATACACATATATATTGCTGCACAGCATGAATGAATAAATAGATGTAGGTCACACATATATTGCACAGAGCATGAACAAACAGACATGGGTATGTACACACATAACATCACTGCAAAGCATGAATGAATAGACAGAGGTATGTACACATACATCGATGTACAGAACATGAATGGACATAGGTATGTATACACATATATCGATGCACAGAGCATGAACAAATTACTCTGGAAGCTTTCAAGCTCCAGAAAACAAAGCCACATTCATTCTAGAAGTTTCTGGACAGTTCTACACAGGTCTTCCCTCATTACAAACCTCTTGCTGGAGGAAAGAGGAAAGGATTATTTGAAGTATTCCTATGATGGAGACAACGTTATCCTGATTGTCCCCAATCACCTACTTCTCTGTAAGAGCCAAGAACTCTTACAAACCCATGCAATCTCAATCAGAGCTGGGATTAATGATGACATCCCTTTATCCACAGGCGTGAAAGCTCAGGATGGACAGACGTTTGAACATCCCAACTGGGAATCCTGCCCTTAACAAATACACTAGATGCAGATACATGGTTTCTTGGCTGCCTGTACTCACACCCATCTGTCAGGATGGCAGTGTGCCTGCTCACATGTTGGTCAAACTGTCACTAGGGCATAGGTGCCAAGCAATGATAGTTTTAAATGGGCAGCTTGCACAGCACTGTAAGAGCCTGCTCTTCTAGAGAGGAAAATTCTGTGAGAGTGCTACGGAAGAGTCGCAATCTGGAGGGAAACATTCTGATCAGTCTCAGCACACAAGCAGACAGGATCTGGACAGCAGAAAGGAATGGACTAAGTCAGTCAGCAGAAAGGTACTGTGAGCACAGGTGAGCAGATGCAGAGCTCTGCGTGCCCACCTTGTATCTGCACACAACATTCTGTCTCTCGTGCAGCAAAAGCCTTTACTCAACAAGTCATCAGTTTTTAAAACAATGGAATGCTATTTCCCATTCTAAATAAAGCAAAAACCACACTGTTCTCTAGTAGTCTGTTTAACACTACATAAGTTCTGTTTGTTATCTGGTTACCTTTGAAGTGACAGAGTCTGATATGTATGTTCAACATGACCTTTTAAATGCAGGGAACAAATGAGAGTCCCACTGGTGAGCAGGAGGGGAAAAGGTATAATTTGTAAGAGGAAAGAAATCAAGAACATTAATTAATGGGTGATAAACAGAAGCCAAGTAGTTTAAGTCAGGAATTTAAAGCTTAGGAGTACTCCCTCCCTATCACACCCGACCAGGAGCAAAACACCCTACCCAGTTACCATCCTACTAGTAAGAATTTCCAGATGACAGTCTTAGTCCCTAAGACTAAGCCACATCACATCACCAGGAGCCAATGTTCTTCATTTGGTCCTCAAGATCTGGAAGAGCAGCTGAGCATCCCTCCGTCTGACCAGGTCAGGACACACCAACGGACAGAACAACTGAGGCCCTTCTCTGTCACACAAATAAATCTGGTTCCACCAACTCTTTTCAATAGAGCCATTTATCAACTCTATTATCGCCTCAGTGATTCAACCCTTGAACACTTTTCAGATTTAGTTCAAAAGTCATCTACAACAACAAGCCAATGGAATCTATTCTTCTTTCCTTGTGTAATTTGCTAAAGGTAACACTGAGGAGTCTGACAGTCCAGATTTGTCCATATCCATCACTGAAGACAAGAATCTAAAAGTTACCATTAGCCTTTGTTGTATTCTGGATAACACCCTCAAAAGTTCTGTAGTGCTGGCTTGGGTTCCAGGCCCTGGCAATACTGAGAGGTGGGGAGACCATCAGGAGGTAGGAGCTAAAGGAAAGTCACTGAAGATATGCCCATAAAAGTGATGCTGTTCCCTTTCCTATCTTTCTCTGCTCCCTGGACCATGATGGTCTTCCCTCCCATGACCCCAAAGTAACAGGCCAACCAACAATGAGCCAGCACCTCTGTGAGCCAAAGTAACCTTTCCTCTTCATAAGCTGATCATTCTGTCCCAGAGACAGAAAGCTGACACATGCTCCCAGAAGTATTTGAGATTAACAACATTACAAAACATCTCTCTTGCTTTCTAGTGGACCTTTGTCACACAGTGGTAAATCAAGAGTCATGTTTATCCGTAGTCTTTCTTCACATTTCCTTAACGTCATTTCCTGATCAAACCTCCACCTAGTCAGCTGTTTCTACTCAGCAACTAACTATCCAGCCTTAAACTGCACCCTCCTCCACTGTTCACTCCAAAACACCCAGTTCCTACCAGACACAACTTTGCTCTACACATACTCCCATTTTTGTCAAGACTCAGGCCTTTCTACCTACATGTACCTACATTTACATTTACTTAACTGCTTATTAATTTCCTCCCATCCTCATTTTGATGTTCAGTTTATGATCTAGAGCCAACTGATTGTTTTGCAAAGATTTTTAAAAGCCAGTCTATGGAAAGAGAGCAGCCTTCAACAAACAGTTTGGGAGTAAGCAGACATCCACAGATAAAACAAAAGAACCAAGATTTAAACCCCACATTGTGTGCAAAACACTAGCCCAAAATAGATGGCAGAAATGAGAAACAGGAACATACAATTGTGGAACACCTAGAAGAAAAAATACGAGCACCCTCCGATCAAGTGCTAAGCACAGAATTCTGACACCAAGGACACAATCCAACAAGTGATGAATTATACATCTACAAAGGGATGTGTGTGCTGCAAAAGACACTGTAGGAGAACGCAAAGACCAGCCCAGGGACTGAAAGAATATACTCACTAGCCCTGAATTTGGCAAAGATGGATCTAGAACATATTTTTAAAGCTCTAAGAAAACAAACAATCCAATTATAAAGTGGCCAAAAGACTTGAAGAGTCAAGTCACCAAAGGAGATGTGCGAGGCAAATAAAAATAAGCACAAGAGAAGATTAGCCCTAAGGAAAGTGCAAATGAAAGTGAGAGCTGGATCTCAGAGTGATGGCGGGACTATGAGACAGTGCAGCTACACTGGCAAAGTGTGGCAGTTCCTTACACTGAGCACACACACCACACAACCCGACAGTTACTCCTGGGCATTTATCCTAGAAAAAAATGGAAGCTTTACACTCACACAGAAACCTGAAAATGAACACTCATAGCAGCTTTATTTATAATTACCACACCCTTCAATGGCTACATAAAATTACAGACAGCCATATAATGGATAAACAATTAGTAAAACTAGCAAAATGACAGACAATGCAGCACTTGTAACTAACTCCTTATTCAAAATTTCAGTGTTTGCACACGCCATCATGTTCAAGCATCCACCACCACACCACCACCACAATTGGAACACAGGAAACAGCCCTAATGTAAGCAATTCCTTGCCTGCCTTCCACATCTACAATGTTGTCATGGAGAATGCTACAAAAACCAGCATCGGCTGGCCACTTTCTAAGTCAGAGCTCTTCTACATGTGGGGGAAGGAAGCTGCTCCTTCTCACACTGAGCATGTTCATGAATGTATCGCCTCCACACATGATGAGGCATCTTCCCTGTGTGGCCATGTGCAAGCTTTCCTCACAGAAGACCCTTGCTTTCTTTGGGGAGAATGCACAGAAACCCCTTCCAGCCTTGAGGGTCTCCTAGCTGTGTGAGCCCAGCCTTCAGTTAGCTGTGTGAACCAACAGCTACTCCTTCTGTTGGTGCCTGTTGTTCCACTGTATGGCCATGTCACATTTTTCTTCTCTGTCATCCTGAGGATAGGGAGTTCTTTCAGGTTTGGGGTTATTATAAAGTGTCCAAGTATTAATGAAAAAGTTTTTGTACAAATACAACTTTTTATTTATCCAGGATAATAAAGGATCTTATGTTAAGCCTATGTTTAAATTTTTGAAAAACTGCCAAATTAATTTCAGAGTGTCTGTATCTATACATTTTATAGACCCGCTAGCAAGTTCTAAGAAGATAAATTTCCAAGTCATGATTTCTGGAATATATTCTGCAAGCCTGAAGAAAAAAAAAACAAAAACAAAAACCTGCTAAATCTCCCAAGCATTATAACCCAAATTCAGTTTTACAAAGCACAATTAAAAACTTTTCTAAGTAGACTTTTCCTCATTACCTCTAGCAGAGAACTTACTATACAGAATCTACGCATTGATGGCCACTGCCATATGAAACAATAAACTGTGGGGGTGGGAACATTTTCTAAGTACTCAGTACCCTGAGATAGGCCCACAATGCAGCAAGTCAGCATAAGGCCAAAAGATGGTACTTGTTCAACACATACTTAGTAAAATAACTTGAGAAAAGTAAAGCTGCCATTATCCTGGCTATAAGACTTCAAACTCTGGATTTTTTTAATCTATGTAAAATTGACAGTTACATAATGTGTTCTCTCTGGTGTTCTTAAAACAGGTTGCTAAGTCTAGAGTTGTAGCTGCTCCCACACCAACAGCAGCAGCAGCCAGCCAGCAGATTCAGAGAAATCTGATGCATAGACAACAATTATAAGGCACTCACTTTTAGTCCCTTGCAACCATTCTGTTCCTGACACTGAGCTACGCAGGGTGTGCCTCCGTCCAGTGTTGGTGGGATAGCTACTTTAAAAGTACATGGCGAAACATTCCAACGTTTCAAACTAATTACTTTGCCATTTAATTATGGCTTCCATTTAGTGTCTCTTCCTACTTGATGCATGTGGCTTGCTGATACATTGATTCTCATATGCATGTTTAATTCTACTCTAAATATATGTCCACCTTAATTTTTAAATCCTAGAGCACAGGTTCCCATCCTTTGGACCATACACCCATAGAAAGACAGGAGTTGATGCACTCATCAAAATGCAGTCACCAGCCACCTAACAACCTATCAGTCAATGACTGAGTGCAGAGGAGTCTCATAAAATGATGTCACCCAGTGACACTGGTGGCAGTCAATCTGTATAAATGTACTGTGATGTCTGCAGTTAATTCACAGACACATACTCTGTGATGTCTGCAGTCAGCTTGTATAAGCATGCCTTTGTAGCTCTAGCTGGTCTGGAACTATGTAGACCAGGTTGGCTCATATCCACAGAGATCAATATGCCTCTGCCACATAGTCCAGCCGTATAAGCATACTTAGATAGCCACAGAGTCCCTGACTATCTGAGATGTCCTAACATACACAAGACTACCTTACCTGAAGCCTAAATATGGTTCACATCAGTTTTCCCAAGTTAATAAACATGTTACACCTGAAGAAATTAAGGTTATTAAAGAATGGCAGTAAAATGTCCTTGACATTAGTCAGTACTTGCTGATAAATACAATGCCTACTCTGGGGTCAGGACACACCTCTTGCCTAGGCTCTACAGAGCTTCTTTTAAAGCACTGCCTAACTAGGTGAGGCATTCGTACTGCCCCCACCACCACACACACACACACACAGAAACTAGACTCTCGGAAAAAACAGGGAGACTGCTGTGAGCTCCAGCCAATCTGGAATACACAGTGAGTTCTTGGGCAGCCTAGACTGCACAGTAAGATCCTTCTCAAAAAACTAAAATGAAGTTAATAAAAATATCAATCACTATATATACACCACCCAAAAGAATGATGTACTCGAGTTTGAGCACAAAGATTTCAGGCAACATTCAGAAATGCAGCAATATTATCATATCAGCAAAGTGTACCAAGTTACTTCAACACAGCAACCTCAGCAGCATGGGGCGTGGATTCCATTCTCAGAGGCCATCCTTACAACTGTACCATAACAACTGCAAACACAGTCAAAGAAATATGGGCCCAGAGTTTCACCACTGACCTAAAGGCTTGGTTACTGAAGACACCAGCCTTCTAAACTCATCTCACATCCTATTGCTTTAACAAAACCATTTGGTAGAATAGGTTTGTGCTTAGCAATAACCATGTGATCTCAGGGGAATGAATCAGTCTGTGTCCTCTCCCACTCAAACAGAACCTTGACAAGCATTCAAAATACCCTAGCTGTCTAAAACACATGCCCGAAGCCCATCCAGTTACCAGTCCACTGATGACCCTCCAGACCAGCGTCCCCCACAGCCCCATTTCATTCTCACAAGGCAGCAGAACTCACAGCCTGGTACTTGGAGACAAGAGCCCTGCCCATTTGCATATTTGCATAAACTCAGGAGTCACTCTTCTGCATTTGATGATAGGCAAATCTGTTTATTTTTCAAATCGAAAATATGTTTAAGGTTTTATTTTTTGAAATCAAACCCTATTCACAACAGGTCTATTAGAGATGTCTTTAAGGTAAAAAAAAAAAAAAAAGGTCAAAATTCAAATCTTTGTCTTTTCTAGACAT
>JANBXA010000588.1:7882500-8080000 GCA_030556225.1 Cricetiscus sungorus
ATGGTCAAGTTTTATTGAATAAAATGAATGCGCGGACACTCAGAAGGAAGCTGACGACACCAGTAGTTTCCTTCCCCCATTGCACCTTTATTGTTCACTCAATTCACTGTCCAGAATTACAGTTTCTCCAGAATCTCACAGCCTGTAGGCAGCATTCTCCCCTGGGTGTCTCTCATATCTCTAACCGGCCCTGTTTGTTTGTGTCATATTCTGCCAGTGTCCAAGGAGTTCTCAGCTTGTTTCTTGTTATAGGGGAGGAGAAGGGAGGTGTACAGAGCTGGCTCTCGGTAAAACAATAGGCCTTCCCTCGATGGGATAAGGAATTGGACAGGCTGGGGCTAGGATCTGACTCCACTGGGTGACAGGTAATCTGGGGGTGGGATGGGGAGATTCCTGGTCTGAGCTGTCTATCCTTCCTTCTTCTACAAGTGAGAGACTCTCCGTCTCATGGGCTACTAAGAGGGCCCAGCTACTTGTTTACAAAGAGTCCTTCCTTCTGGTGGGGAGGAGGAAACATCTCTGGCCAGAGCCAGGTATTCGTGGGTATTTGATTTATAAAAGAGACTGGTCCCTTGCTGGAGCCCGAGGAACAGCTCCTTCATGGTGTCATTTAAGGAAGGGGACAGGCAGAGACCCTCTCAGTGTCATCTGAAGCCAACGGGGCAGGCTGTTGCCATGTCTGCCAGTGGCGGAATGAACACTGACCCTCTCCTTAAGGCTGTCCATGGCAGCCAGGCTGGGGCTATGTTAGGAAGCCAGGGAGCAGGGCAAATTCATATTTGCTCAACCATGCCCTCAGGGAGGAACCAGTTTTGTGTAGGTGAAACCAGCTTTAAAATGTTCAAGGGTCCTTCACAGAGATGATTAAGTCCCCTTGCAGTGCCCTTGAAGTGTCACTTGTCACTGGCATCTACAGCAGGAACTGACTGCGCATACGCTCTTACAGCGGGGAGGGTTCACATCGTTCACATCCCACCAACTTCTGAAAGGACCCCCACCCCCAGGCGTCTCCCCAAAGAAGGGACAGCACACTGAACATTGAGCTTACCCCATTCCCATCTCTCATGGTCACAAAAATAATCAAAATCCGGTAAACGAATGGTTACTGGAGTGAATGAGCCACACCGCCAGCGAGCTGCTGACTGCTCCGTCCCACGGGTGCAGGGCCACACTCTTCTTCCTCAGTGGTAGTCCTTTTAAAACATGTTGAAAGCTGATCTGTCACTCAGCCCTTGTTCATGCATAATTCTCGTTAAAGACGGGGTGCATCTAAGGTCTGCATGCCCACAATCATTTTGGATCTCTGACAGAACAAAGAAAACACCGCTCGACAATCTTGAAACATGCGCCAGCCAAGACCGTGGCTGGTATTACGGAAAAATGTCCTCTACGCAAGAGATGAGGAGAGGGTCATAGGAGAGAAGAGGGGAGGAGGGGAGGAGAGGAGGATGGGAGGGGGAGGAGGAGAGAAGAGAGGGAAGAGCGGAGAGAGGCAGAGGCAGGGCGGGAGAAGAGCAGGAAGGCAAAGGAGTTGAGACAACTAGACGGCTACAGAAAAAAGATGTCCTGCGGTTGGCGGAGCGAAGCGATTAAAACCAAGAAAAGCTATGGATCCAGAAGCGCTTCTCCGAATATTTGGTTCATGCTAAAAAATAGAGCACATTTATTAAAAATATATATTTATAAACCTCGATATGAACAGATACACACATCAAGCCAATGAAAAACGAAAAATAAGTTATCTCCCGTATCAAACAGCTGGAAACATTTGACGAATGGGATGCCTGTGAGCAGGCCACCCCTAGAGTTGGCCCTGGGAGGTGGGCAGCTAAGCTGCACCTGCCCACGCAGCATCCTGCTTCCCAGGGTGGGATGTGGTCAGCACTCCAGGATGAGGCATTTCCTCACGCATTTTCTCTCTACTAGCGCCGAAAGCTGATCCCTCCGGCATTCTGCCAGGTCCCCTGACAGCGACACTGAGTTCCTTGTGGCCTGAATGGGTTTCGTTGGGTTCATTGTGCTTCAGAATGTCTGCTTCTCATGTCAGGATGGGTTCATTTGGTGACCTGTTAGAAAGTTCGAAGGTGCATTGATGGAGCAGTGTGTGGTCTTCAAACCTGCTGGCTCCTTGCAGCGTCTGGTCACCGGTAGGTAGATGCATGGGACCCTTGTCTTGTGGCCATCCTGAGGCCGCCAGGGCTGCGTGGGGCCATTCACAGAGTGGTATATATGTATACAAAGATGATGACGATCAGGTTCAGGATGGTCCCAATGATGCCCAGCATGGCCAGCACGCTCTCTTCTTTGTTCTCTTTCTCTTGGCCTCCTCGGTCTTCATCATTCCCACTCGTGATTACCATCTTGGTTGCAAATGTCTCTATCTTCCTCGACAGGCTAACCTGTAATGAAGAGACACAGAACAACAACAACAAAAAAGGGTCATTTCTCAGAGTCCTTGCTGAGGCCAGGTGGGAGGGTGGGACAACTACAGGCTTCAGGGCTAGATCATGGGTGGGAGTGACATCCATAGTAGAGGGCACAATCTTGGGTTACATCTGTCTTGGTCACTGAGAGATGGCAGAACATGGGGGGGGGGGAGCAGATAGTTCAGCCAGCCAAGTGCTTGCCTTGCAAGTGCAAGGACCTGGATTAGATCCCCGGTGCCCACAGACGAAGCGTGCATACTTAGGATCCCAGCACTGGGGACATAGACACAGAGGATCCCTGGGCTCGCTGGACAGTCTAGTCTAATCGGTTAGCTTCAGAAAAATAAGAGATACAGTCGTGAAGGAGGCTGACAACTTTCCTAAGGATGACAGCCTGAAGTTGACCTCTGACCTCCACATTTGTGCACACATGTGCACACGCACACATGTCCACCAACCACACACACACACACACACACACACACACATACACACACACAAATGTCCAAGCACAAGTTACGAATTTCAGGGATGAGACATTAATAACGTAAAGACATGAACCCTGGAGTCCAGCCCTCGGACCACTCACTCAGTGTAGCTTGTTCTCCCTTTCTGGTGAAGCAGAAACAGACAGCTGTTGCAGTCACACTAAAACTAGTGTGGGGGTCAAAGTCAGGAGATGAGTGTGTCCCTTGTATTCAGGATGGTGTAGGGGCATCAGCTTCACATGTGTTCTAAAACTCTGACTGAGATAGGGGCAGGAGTAGACGGTCCAGGAGGAGGCTGTAAGCCCTCCCCGTGAGGTGTGAAGGGGTGGCCCCAAAAGAGACTCTCATGATCTCTGGGGGGAACACATGCTGGCACAATTGAGCCAGAACACCATTTGGTACTAGTTAGGAAAGCAAGGAGACATAGTCTGTAACTCGGCACCTGCTCTCCCAGCTGTGCGAGAGAGAGAGAGAGAGAGAGAGAGAGAGAGAGAGAGAGAGAGAGAGAGAGAGAGAGACAGAGACAGAGAGAGACAGAGAGACAGAGAAACAGAGAGAGACAGAGAGACAGAGAAACAGAGAGAGGGAGAGACAGAGAGAGACAGAGAGAGAGACAGAGAGAGAGACAGAGAGGGAGAGAGAGACAGAGAGACAGAGAGAGACAGAGAGAGAGACAGAGACAGAGACAGACAGAGAGAGACAGAGAGGGAGAGAGAGAGGGAGAGAGGGAGAAAGGGAGAGATAGAGACAGAGACAGACACAGAGAGAGAGAGAGGGAGGGAGAGGGGGAGGGAGGGAGAGAGGGAGAGAGAGAGAAAGAGAGACAGAGACAGAGACAGAGAGAGAGAGGGAGGGAGGGAGGGAGAAAGAGAGAGAGAGAGGGAGGGAGGAAGGGAGGGAGAGAGGGAGAGAGGGAGACAGAGACAGAGAGGGAGACAGAGACAGAGAGGGAGGGAGGGAGGGAGGGAGGGAGGGAGGGAGGGAGGGAGGGAGGGAGGGAGGGAGGGAGGGAGACAGAGAGAGGCTCTGTGTACCTGGAGACAGCTGCTACTGTCCCAGCAATGGGCTGGAGGCTGCCCAGATGTGTATCAGTGACCGTGTGGTAACAGAGCCACACGACTGGAATATTCCATGACAGTGAGGTGGCCGAGCTGTACCTGTCCCTGACAGCATGGAGCATGCCCAGACACTGGAGGGAAAGCACTCACAGCAGAACGTGTGCAGCCTGGCTGTTGTGAAGCCCCAAACAGCGCAGTGCGGGCTGTGTGCATTTTGAGTTCTGTAACAAAGAACATGGATATGAAATTCAGGAGTGTCTTCCTCTAGCCGAAGCAGTAAGGAATTCCCAGGGGCACAGTGACCTTCAGAAATGCTGATCCCTCTCTGCAGATTAGGCTGGGCAGTGGACACTGGGGTGTTTGCTGTTATCATTGGGAATGATAGGTATATGTTTCTGATATTCTTTTGTATGCCTTGTGTATTTTTTAATAGGGTTAGCATGGGTGATAACACCTATATGTGTGCTGGTTGGTTTTTGCCAACTTGGCACAAACGCAGATACATCTGGAAAGAGAAACCTCAACTGAGAAAATGCTCCCATCAAACTGTCTGCAGGAAAGTTTATACTACATTTTTCTTGATTCATGATCAATGTGGGAGGACCCACCTCACTAGGGGCGGTGCTATTCCTGGGTAGCTGATCCTGAGCTGTATAAGGAAGCCATGGGCAAGCCAGTGAGCAGTGTTCCTTAGGGCCCCTGCTTCAATTCCCGCCTCTAGGTTCTTGCCCTGACTTTCTGTGATGTGTGCTGTAAGCTGAAAGACGGAATAGACCCTATTTACTCCTCAAGTTGCTTTGGTCATGTATTTATAACAGTAGAAACATAAGGAGGACAACATGAGTAAAAAGAAAGAAACATGTATGTCAATATGTTTATAGAGATACACGAACACCCATACAAACACACATACACACACACACACACACACACACACACACAGACACACACACACCACATACACACACACCACACACACACACATACACACACACCGCACACACACACACACCGCACACACACACCGCACACACACACACACACACACCGCACACACACCACACACATCACACACACACACAGACACACACACACCACATACACACACCACACACACACACACACCACACACACCACACACACACAACTCCACACACACACCACACCACACACACATACACACACACACACCACACACACACACACACACACACACACACACACACACACACACACTGCAACCCCCCCCCACACACACACCACTCATGCCCATCCAAACATGCTTCCTCACACACCACTGATCTTGTTTCTCTGGAGACTCCTATTGTATAGGTCACATGACGTCTCAGAGAGACCCACCACAAGTGTCTTTTCACCCCTTCTGCTGTCCACGTGAACCCCTGGGAAGCCTCGCAGAGCAACTCCCTACACTGGGTACAGTATACGCCTGAGTGAAGGACAGAGCCCATGAGTGACGACAGACTGGCCTTGCATGGAGTGAGGGAGTGGGTGCGTCCTGAAGGAATGCATTCTGTTTCTTTCACAACTGTGGCTTGCTGGGTGGGCCTTGGGTGGGTTCTGACTCCCAGAGCAGGCAGGGAAAGCTGCTCGGTCTTTCTTCCTTCCATTTTCAATGCTGTATAAAGGTACACATTCTTAAGTGTATATAGCTTAATATGCTCTTTAGGGCTAAGAAAAAACAAAACAAAAAACCTCAGCCTTCTGTGTCCCTGGGGATCTTCCTTGGTGATCCAGTAAGTCACTGTCCCTTATGCTCCTCTTGACCACTCTCAAACGACTCCTAACACTGTAGGTAGCTTTGCCTGGCTTTGAACATTTTACAAACAGACTCATACTCTCTTTCAGGACTCTGGCATCTCCCCCCCCCCCACTCTTGCTTTGTCAGGCTCACCCATGTGACTGGGTGTAGCCTAGCTCATCCAGTCTCTCCCAGGAACAGCGGTCTCTTGGATCCACACCCTGCACACAGGTGGGCCTAGTCTGTGGTTAACAGAATCTGAGAGGAGTTGGGACTGTCATGGATAGCACTGCTGTGCATGCTTTTGTTTCACTAATCTGCTGGTGTCACACATGCGTTGCATAGGAGAGTGGTCCACAGTCAGCAAAGCTAACAGCCAGCATCACACACCTGCTCCCCATCCCTCTGCGCTGGCATGCGCTTGCTTCAACACACATCCACCCATGCCATCTACCCACCCTGTGTTTCAGAACATTTCAAAGCAAACAGCAGATCTGATGGCAATCCCTTTAAGTACTGCAGCATGTGTGTTTTAATTCCAGTCATTGTATCCACTCACATTCTTTTAAATATAAAATTTACATGTATGTTTTTCCCTTCATAGCTACATATACTCAGCAGAGGAAAACAGGCATGGGTATGCTTGCGTGTGGCTCTGGTAGTATTTATTGTCAAATAGAGTTTTAGTGCAGTGACATCTGTTTGCTTGTTGGCAAGTGAGGACCGACTCCCTTCCCCTTGATTTTGGCCACTCTGTGGTCCAGACGTTACATAATCCTTAAGAAGATACAAGTCCACCAGGCGCACGCCTTTAATCCCAGCACTTGGGAGACAGAGGCAGGTGGATCTCAGTGAGTTCCAGGACAATCAGGACTATTAAACAGAGAAAACTTGTCTCAAAAAAACAAAACAACAACAAAAAAGATACAACTCCATAGAAACACACTCCTCACTCTGCTCTGGGTGGAAGGGTCTCTAAACACCAGTCTCTTCTGTGCCAGGATCTTCTAGAGGCTGGGGGTTTGGGGACAGGAGCTCCTGGGCCTTTGCTTTAGAGCAGAGTGTACAGGTGAGGCATTCTGAGTGAACTCGTGGGTCCTGTCAGGAACTTGGCAGCTCCTGTCTCTACAGGGCAGGAGCTGGATGGCCATGGCTGCTCTCAATAGTTGAGATTAGTGCTATCCTTCTAACCAGAGACCCATCACTGCAGTCACTCAAGCACAACGAAGTGCCCGTCATCGAGGCTGCTTGGTTTCAAATTTAGCCCCTTCCCTGGGTTAACCCCAAATTGTTCTGACTCGGGAGGGAGAGGAGGGCGCAATCAGGTCGCTTGTGTTTACATCCTGAGCATTCTGCTGCTAACCAGGAAGGTTTTTCTGAGTCACAGGAGAGAAGGCTGCAATCCTGAAGTCAGTCTCTGATTGTTGCTAGGACATCAGCCTACCTTTCTCCATAGAAACCACGTCAGGAAGGTGGCTGGACTCCCATTGGTGTGACCGAGGGCCCCACTAAAGGGAAGTGCTTAGGATATTGTTTCCTTAAGCAAACTGGGTAGGGGAGAGGGGACCAATCGTGTTGGCAGGAGAGCAGGAGGGGCTGGGAGCTGAGCCTGCAAGGCAGGGCACTGAGAATCGCTTCCTCCTTCAGGTTGCTTCTTGCCAGTTATCTGGTCACTGCAATGAGGGAAGCGATCCACCATAACAAGAGCAAATGAAATCAAACCAGTAGCTCATCAATTCCAGGTGGCGCATGGGTGAGTAGGAACAAATGATCTTTAGTAGTCAGGAGAAAGGGATATGTCTGTGACCACCAGGTAGAGACAGCTACCTTAAGACAGAAAGGCTCTAACTATAAGGACAACTATTAATGAATCCCAAGGAGTGATTCCTGAGATTCCTTGGTTATCAAATACTACCATAAAAACGAACCACAGAAGCTTGAAACTAGGGTACAAAGACTTGTGGTTAGTGAGTGATGTGCAGCGGCCTGTGACATAGTATCAAACCAGCTCTTACAATTGCGGGCGATCGTGTTCACCTTAGCGGGATGCTGAACACTGCACACAGCCACAGACCTTTGTGAGCCCTTACACTGTGAGTAGAGGGAAGGCAGGAAATGTTGAGGACATCACAGGTGCAATGTCCAGAGGAAAAGAACACAGCAGACTACAGGGGTGGGGGCTGCCATCCAAATGGAAAAGGCAGCAGCACACTGTTTGGGGGCATAGACCTACCTGATGACACCACAAAGGAAAGCAATGGAGTGCCAAAGCCAGGGTAGTGGTCCCCACCAAGTGGATAGATGGGTGGATGCTGACAGATGTTTCCTAAGCTGGAGGCTGTCTCGTGGCGCTTGTGTGTTGTAACTTACATTTCCCAAATATGCTCCTTTTACCTACCCATTAACTAATAAACCAATGACTGATGTTCATGAGTAAACTAGCCAATTAATAAACTGTTATAAAAATGAATATAAGAAGTTAGCGGAAACAACTTTGAGGGTGTATTTGCAGGTGGATGTTCATGAACAGGCAGGTGTAGGTACAGAGTTGTGTAAGTGTGTGCATATAGACCAGGGGTCAACCTCCGGTGTTTATCTTCAGGAGCCATGCACCTTATTTCTGGTTATAGGGTCTCTCACCGAGAAGCAGCCAGAGCTTGCGTGTTAGGCTATGCTGGGTGGCCGGGGAGCTCCAGGGATGCCCAACCTCCATCTCCTCCCACCGCACTGGGATAATGCACACACCACTATGCCCTCCATCTCCTCCCACCGCACTGGGATAATGCACACACCACTATGCCCTCCATCTCCTCCCACCGCACTGGGATAATGCACACACCACTATGCCTAGCCCTTGAGATGAATACTGGGGAATGAATCCAGCTCCTTGGGTTTGCATGGTGAGCAATCCCACTGAGTCAGCTCCCCAGGCCTCTAACAGAAACAGCTTTAAAAAAACAATAGGATTTTAAGGCCTGTCATGTTAGCTGTCAAGAGAAGCCCTTCATTGTCACCAGAAAGAGGGTCATGATTCTGCAAAGACAGGATATTGCCCAGAGCCCAGCATCCCTAAGGTGGAAAATTGTTAGGTCCCTTCCTTTTGAGCAGACTCAGCAAGCTGGTCCTCTGCTGCGCTGCCCCTGCTGAACACACTGGAGAGTTTTGATCGCCTGCCTAACTGGGATGCCGGTCTTGGGAAATAAACCAAGAGTACACAGTGATGCAGCGTCCCTGTGGCCTGGGTGTGGAGGCTGCAGGAGAGCTGGGAGAACAGACACAAGTGAGGGCTCTGTGTGCTCGCTGGAGTCAAAGCTGGTCAAGACAGGGACACCAAGGGTGCTCACATCATTGCCAGAATCCATGCCTTCTTCTATGTATCAGCATCTCAGATTTCTTCTGGAAAATTACCCTCCATAATGGATGCTGTCAGTCACAGCACTGAAGGGATGGCCTGCATCCAGCTAAGCTTATCAAACAGATGGTATTTTTCTATTCTCACCCTTAGGAAGACACACAAGGTGGGGCCACAGAAAACCCTATTTAATCCCCAATGATGGTCAAAGACCCATCCTAGCCACGGGGCTCAGAGGAGAACCCACAGACCGCTGCCTCTTGGAATCAACCCTATGCAAAGCTTGGCTCACCAGCTCTTTCTGCCCCCCAAGAGCAGCCCTCATATTCCTGCCATGAAAATACTGCTTTTTGCTCAAACGAACGGGAAGCAATTGTAATAGGTAACTATCCCAGGTAACCAGAGAGCATTTGCTCTTCCAGAACAGATATTCAAAGTTTTTAATTCCTCATCTGATACCTAAAATACCCTGAGAGGAGAGCCTGACCTTCTAACATCATAAAACAGCACCATCATCTACAGAGCTCAGATTCAAGAACTATGCAATGGAGCTCCTTAAACAATTGTGTTTTGAAGTCAGTTTACAGCTCTGTGTTGGGTTATCCCTAGCCATATGCAGCTGCACACAGCCCTGCTGCCTGGAGGCTTAACATGCCTGCTGGAACTCTATGGAGCGTTAACAGCATTCATCCCATCACTCTGGAATTTACCCTCTCAACACAGCGATTCTGCCTCCTGACAGCTTATTCAGGATCATTCTTCTTTGCCTTAAAATAAAATCTCTTCACTACAACTTGTACCCACCGGGGCCACTTAAAAAAAAAAACACTAGTCACGAAGCCAAAGTAAGTCCTCATCATCCCAAACAACAATGCTGTTTTTGAAAAATTAACATTGATGGGTCTGGGTCTGGTTCAGCTACAGCAGGGACCCTATCCTGTCTCCATGGCTGACCAGCTGTGTGATGTGGTGAGGATACTGCATTCCTCAGAGGCCCAGTTTCCTCATCCTTAACATGAGGGGTAGCAAGTAGCTTGTAGGATGAAAGATAAAGGATACGCCGGCACAGCTGAGTGAGAGCTGCTGTGACCAAAGGTGACATTGCTGGACATTCCCCATGGTTCCATGAGACTCCATTCTCCAACTAAGCACCTTCCTGCTCCCTACTCATCCAGAGAGCCCACCTCATCACCGTCCCTCTCTCGGAAAGGCACAAAGTAAAACATGACATTACTCTAGGAGAGGTTTCCCAGTGTACATCCAGGAGCACCTCCGCTCTTTCTTCTGGAATGTTCTGATGGGGTCAACTCTCTCCCACTGCACGAACCTCCATCTACTCCCCAGGCAGAGTACAGCCAGAACTTCAACTGGCTCTGCTAGCGACTCCACAGGAGAGGCACGGTCGAGGGGCAGTCGGTTTCAGGTGTCTATGGTGGTTTGTTCTAGTTACTTTTCTGTGGCTGCGAGAAAACTCTCAAACCAAAAGCAACTCTGTTTTCAGGTCACAATACATCACTGTAGGAAATCAGGGCAAGACCTCAGGTAGGAACTGAATCAAACCATGGAAGAACGCTGTTTCCTTTCTTACATAGCCCTGACCCACCTACCTAGGACGCTGCCCATAGTGGGCGGCACCCTCCCATATCTTCTTCAGTCAAGGTAGAGTCTCATAGACATGATCACAGGTCAATCCGATCTGGACAGCTCCTCACCTGAGGGTCCCTCTTCCCAGGTGACTCTGGTTTTGCTGAGCTGACAATAAACTTACCAGCGTACGGTCTGAATGTGGAACGCCACCCCCGCTCTTGCCTGGGCTGGTGCATTTGAACACTTGATTGCTGAATAGTGGTGCTGTTTGGAAAGACTGTGGAGTCTTCAGGAAGTAGAGACTTCCTGGAGGAAGTGGATTGAAGCAGACTGGCCCAGAGGTTTATAGCCCAGCCCTACTTCCTGCTCACTCTCTGCTCCCCAATGGCAGAAGGAGTGTAACCAGCCCGTCTCTTGCTCTTGCTGCCACCGCTGAGAAGGGCTGGAAGACCTGGAACTGTAAGTCAAAGCAAACCCTCCCTTCTTTAAGTCATTTTACTGGGTGTTGTATCACAGCACCAAGAAACACAATTAATACAGCTCCCACACTGGTTCTAGCATGCTCTGACCCTATGCAACGAAGTCCCTTCTTTATGAGTTCTCTGCACTCATTTCTCAGAAAAGCTTCCTAAGAACTTGAGATCAAGCCTGGCAAAGGCACTGAATGCCTGATGCCAAACTGAGGACCCAGAAAATGCTGGTGTAGCAGTTAAAAACAATGGTGAGGAAGGCCACGCGGTAAAGGAAGTCATCCACATGAAGGGGAGACAAACGATATTAAAATTCAGGTCCACTTATGAGTACAAATAATAATTTTAAAATCCGTGCTTGCACAGGAAAATAATTTTAAAAAACATGCCCAGAGGAAAATTTAGAAAATTTCTGCAGCGTGGTTGATTGTTATTTCACTTGTGTCACGTTTGAAGCAATCGATATGTAAGCAAATAAGACGATGAAGACCCTGAGCTCTTCTGTTTTATCACAATCTTAGAAGAACCTTGGCTCCCAAGAGCCAAGAGCAAGGCACCCGCTGCTGGTGTGTGAGGAGAGACCTTTGTATCTGTCAGCTGCTGCTGGGGAAGCAAGAGAGGGCCAGGGAGGGGATGGAGCTGGCTGTGAAAAAACAGAAGATGGGGCTCTGGGGCTGGAGAGAGCTGAACTGCTGAAGTGTTTGTTTTGCAAGTATGAGGACCCGGGTTCAATCTCCAGGATCCACGGTTTTAAAAAAAAGACCAGGACTGAGGAGATGGCTCAGTGGGTAAGTGTGTTTGCTGCCTAAGCAATGAGGACCTGGGTTCAGATCACCGGCTTTTTGCACCCTGAACCCCAGTGTGGACAGGAGGGGAAACAGAGTCAGGTGGGGACTACTGGCTATGAGTCTAGTAGGAAAATAGTGATCTCCAGGTCCAGTAAGAGACCCTGGTCCAAAGGAATAAGGCAGAGAGCCATGGAGGACACCTGGCACCCTCCTCCAGCCTATGCATGTACACATGGGTGAGTGAACCTGCACACACACACACACACACACACACACACACACACACACACACACGCTTAAGCCAGGTATGGTGGTATATGCTTATAACCCCAGCACTGGGACATGGAGACAGGTGGATCTCTGGGTCTCATTGACTAGCCAGACAGCTACAGGCCAAAAGGAGAATCTCCACCCAAAAGCACAGTACTGAGGTTTAGCTCTCAAGTTTACACACACACACACACACACACACACACACACACACACACACGCACGCACACACGCACGCACGCACGCACACACACACCTCAATTCTCTTTGGACAAGCAGAGCTGTTTACCTTGACTGGGAGTTGGCCTCAGAGTCCTTTATCCCAGCAGGTACATCTGAGAATGCAATCCTTGCTCCTCAGACTGTGAAAGGTACCACATGTTCCCGAAGGGGAGGGGAGGAGACCTTGCATCCACACTCCCTGCATCCTTGCTCTGCATGCAGTCACCGGGCTCCATTGTCATTCCAAGCATTTCCCTCCTAGAACATCTCACACGTTGGGACCCTTGGGATGAGGAAGGCCCTATTTACAAGGACAAGCTGCTGTCTTTAAATTCAGACTATCCATTTGACAAGTCTACTGGATGGCGCTGGAGGGCTGGGGCAGTGTCAATTTTATCCTCCACAAAAGACCTCCAAGGTCTCCAAAATCATAGTAAATCCAGGGCAACTGAGGCCAGTCCTCCGTGAGCATCCTCTGAGCACAACAATTAGCTGAGTCCTACACTAAGTGGCAGGGTTACACAAGTGGCAGACAGTGCCTGTCTCTCAAGGTCTAAATGCAAGCAGATCACGAAGGTCATGTGAGTCCAGGGCTCTATGGAAACCCAGAATGCTGTGTCTGACTGCCTAGGATGGCAGGCCAGGAGTCACTCCTGGAAGGTAGGTCTAAGCCACAGTGGAATAGGAGCATGAGATTAGATTAGTGAATTCAGAAGAGAGCATCTACCTGGGAGACTGACAGGCATAAAGGAACAGGGAATATAAACGCACGGGGCGCCATTGCAAGACCAGGCCTTGAAGGTCAGGCTGAGGTAGGAGAGGATAGGTTGGAAGAAGAAGCAGGGTTGGAGCTGGGGCCCTATAGACTTCAGAAAGCAATTGTGGAATTTATTCAGTAGATACAATGGGGACATCGATGTTCGTTTCACATTTATTTTCTCAGCCACACACATTCACCATTTACACTCCCTTGCATGCACGAGATATTTCGTAATAAATTTTTAAAGCTCAATTAGCTTCTCAAATCAAACCACAGCCAGCAAACGCTGGGTAAAACACAGCCCCTCGCCTCCAGCTCGGCCAGTGCTGCACACACGGATCTTGCTTTTCGCTTTCCTGACTCTCAGGGCATGAGCTGGGATCCCGTGCAAGTGGCCAATTCCCTGTACTCAGATAAGGTCTTCCTCTTGACCAGGGCAAGAGTTTCTCCAGGGGACAAACTCTCCCTGGGTCTGTGAAGAGCTCAGGTGGTCACAGGATGGCCTGGTGTCATAGCACAGTTAACTGAAGGAGGGTGGTAGCCTGGTTGTCCTGTAATTGGAATCCTCCCTCTCCCCCAAGCAGCTTCTAAGGGACACTGAAGACAGAAAACATTTGTAAGACATTTGGCTTGCTCAACAGAGCATCACAGTTATGACTATTAATTAGAGCACGGCCTCTCTAATTGCCACGCAGGGGCTGGATCTAGCCTTGTGCTTGGTATTCCTCATGATGTGGCCCAGTTACTGCTTTCCAGTTACTGTACACGACTACAATAGTCACAGCTATTTAGTAAGCAAGGGTGTGGACCAAGCCCTGTGTTGTCTTCCATCCATCTGCCCAGAATAGGACTTCAGAGATAGAAATGGAAAGAGGGACAAGCTACAGACACAGTAAGATATTTTTAAATTTAATAACAGATATGCATCTGTATGCCAAGAATGTTTAAACACTTATTTAGCACCTACCATGTGCCAAGTATATTGTATATAGTGCATTGGGTTGCACCAGGAGAAGCAGACAGATATTTTTCCTATTTTAGAAACAAGGTCTTCAGACTCCAAAATGATTCCTGAATACCTACACCATGGCAGGCAATGCGGTAAGTGCCAGGAATATAGCTGTGACTAAAGCAAAGAACTCGGAAGAAACTAGAGTCAGGAACTGTACTGATGCCACTCACAAAATTACCTATCTCCTGCCTGTCAAATACTTCAAATGCCACATGCCAGCCATGCCTGTGCCTCTCACTCCAGTTCATCTACTTGCATACTCTTCTTGACTTACATAACTGCTGATCACCCTCAGAGGCACAGGCTTGACAGCATTTCTAGGACCCTTTGTCCAGGCTGCATTTGAGCATCTCTTGTCCTGGCCTGCAGTCTTCCCTTTACCTGGCCCTTCTGCACTAACCCATGAGTCTGTTTGAGATGGATGACCCATCTCCTCAACCTCCAACCCCTGGGTGTGGTATAAAAGCACCGTGTACTCCAGGAATAAACAAGCTAATAGATGGATGATGGATGGATCGATGATGAGTGGATGAATAATGGAAGAATGAATGATGGATAAATATGTAGGTAAATGATGGGTCAATGTATGAATGGATGGATGATGAATGGATTGATACATGGATGGATGATGGATGGATGACACATGGATGAATGATGGATGCACAGACCGAAATAAAGTTATAGGGAAAGCACAGGAGCCAGATGAACTGGTGAGTGGAACAATGCAGCCCAGACTTCCAGCTGGATGCCACTATACATGGGTACCTAGTGAGGAAAATCTGTGTCGAAACAGCCCTATTTCCTGGATCACCAAGCAGGGTCAGTCAGGTGGCGTGTGTGCACCAGTGTGTGCGGGGAAGGGGGGCATAGGAGAGATGACAAGGAGTCCTCTGCTTCAAGGATAAGTGAAAGGCTGTCCCTTCTGGTCTTGTGTCTCTCTTCTCTTGCCGTCTGGAAATGGTGCACCTGTGAGTGTCAAACTCACAGTGTGACACTAGGAAGCCACGGACAGGACTCGGTTTCCAGCCCTGCTTGCTCCTGGGGAAAGAGCATGATTGGTGTCCCCAGGGTGAGTTTGCCCCTGAGCATGAGAAGAACAGTGGGGGATCACACCGGCAAGAGTCCTTGGCGGACTGGCTGATTTTCTTTCTCGCTGTGAAGTCTGATGACAAGAACGGTCAGTTTGCTGTGTGCTTAGTTAAAACCAAAACCAAAACCACCCTGAACACCAGTGTAAAGAGAACAAACAGCTCCCCATACCCCAACCTAAGGAGAAGTTAATCGGCATTTCCCTTACTCCATGAAAGGACATATTTTTAGGTGCGGGGAAAATTTAATTTTATCAGACTAAACTTCCCTAAGGAATGCAAGCCAGCAGGTAGTCCCGAGGCAAGGGCATGGAACTAAACAGGGGACACGAGAACCAGGCTAGAGGGACTGTCGTCCGTCAGAATGCTTCCCTGCCTGCCTGCCTGCCACCTCCTCTGAGCCACAGGCCTTACTGACAATTCAGCAGATACCACTCCACCCAGAAGACAAGGAAGGCTGGAGAAGAGTGACAGGGATTTGCACTCATGCTTGGCTCCAAGGAGCTGTGTCACGAAGCTCGCACAAGCCTGGGTAGTGATGGGATCAGCAGGTGACAGAATCACATGTGATCACCTTCATTTTTATACACATCTCATTGTTGGCTAAAATGCTAAGACCCTTCCAAGGAATACTATAATTCTCGGCTAGAGATGCCCAAGAGAAGCAAGGCCAGCCCAGCAGCAGCGTGCTCAGCTGGTACCCAGGCCTCAGTCACATATGCCATTCTTCAATGAATAGAGCCAGGGCTGCTTGGGAAAGAGCTTTACTCTGGGATTGAGGAAGGGCAAATTTGTGATAGGCTTTGGACACCCCGTGGCGCTACAAAGTAAGGAAGTGCTCATTAAAAGATGGGTGGGAGGCTGGCAGATGATGCCAGCACAAACCTGAACAGCCCCCAGTGGGACAATGTGAACAAGAGAACAACCACAGTTTTGGACGGTAACTCATAAAGTAAAACACACACCCATGGGTCTTTACTGACACAGATGATCACATAAAGCAATAGATATGCAGTAACTGTGGACCAGATCCAGTAAGGATGCAAAAGTTGGTGAGGAATGTGTGAAAGAAAGATTTACACAGATTCACGTGTTCTCGGGTATGGCTTTCAGGGCTGTGTAGAGAAAGGAAAGACGGCTACTCTTCTGGTCTTTTGAAGCCCCTTAGCCAAGCAATCAAGGTCAATATCACCATGGAGATACTGATGTCACATACTCTAACACAGGGACCAAGAAGGACACAACAAAAGCTCCAGGGAATCTGTCCTGATAAGTTCAACCTCAACCAGGGCGAAGCTGAGAGACAGGCATTGGACAAAATTGCTAAGTGCTCTTCTGAATGCCAGGGTCGTGGAAGATGACCTGTCACAGGCTGGGGGATACTGAACAACAGTATTCATCACCTGTGAGGACTAAGGTCCTGGGGTCCCAAAAGATGTGAATCTGAGAGTGACCTTGGTAAGTCACGTGCAGGTTTTGTGGAAGTCCAAAGTCCCTGACCCCAACACAAAGAGGTGGTTCAAGAGATGGCAGCTTCTACTTCCTGTGCAGTCTGTGGAGCCCAGACACCAGACACCGGGAAAGAACCTTCACTGGTCCAGCTTCAACACCATCTGACTCCAGAGCCTGGGAGGGTCATGTGAGAGAAGATCACTTGGTCCAGTCAACACAAACGACTGAGCCGAGAGAGATATTAATAAGGCTTTGGTTTCACACCCAGCACTGTAGGATGAATGGCCAGTTATTTAGCAGTGGACACAGGAGGGCAGGCTCAGAGAGGCTGTTTAACATCCTAAGGGAAGAAGTGTTCCCTTCACTCAGGAGCAAGGGATTCCGGTGATGTCTGAGAAACAGGCAGGATGCAGTCTGTTTTAGTTTTTATTACTGTGAAGAGACACTGTGATCATGGCAACTCTTACAAAGGAACACCTTTAAATGAGGGGGCTCACTATTTACAGCTTCAGAGGCTCACTCCATTGCCATCATGGTAGGGAGTGTATTAGGATGCAGACTGTGGAGCAGGAGCTGAGGGTCCTACATCTGGACTCAGAGGCAACAGAAAGTCTACTGACTGTCACGCTGAGGGAAGCTTGAGCAAAAGAGACCTCAAAAGCCCACCCCCTCAGTGACACACTTCCTTCAACAAGGCCACACCTCCTCATGGTGCCACTCCCTGTGGGGGTCATTTTCTTTAAACCACCACAGAGCCCTCTGAAAAGTGGTAAAGAGTATGAACCTCAATTGTCTCATCTGTAAAGTCGGGGGAGTAATTCTCTGGGCATTTGAATAAGAAATGTTAGCTGAACAGCAGACCAAGCGTGCTGAATTTGTAACTGTATCCAAAGTGTGTTAATTATGTGTGTAGGGGTGTGGAGGTGTGGGCTGGCTAATTCCAGAGCCCTTGTGACTTCTTGTTTTCATCTAATTGGTCATGGAGGGTCTCTGGGTTTGGTTTTTCCCTAACAAGGACAGTCCCACTCTGCCATTCGGGCACTGTCACCACACATTCCATGCTGTATCTTGGACTCACTTATCAGCCCCATTTCTCTGAGCTTTCTAGGGCATAGGGGACATTGTTGTAAGCACTTCATACCAGCTGACTTTTATTTGTGCATGGGGGATGCAAGTGAGTGCACATGTGTGGCCAGAGGTCAACCCCAGATGTCATTGCTCAGGAGACATCCACCTTGTTTTTTGAGACAGGGTCTCTCCTTGGCCTGGAGTTCACAGATCATGCCGTATGCTGGCCGCCTGCAAGCCTCAAGGAGCCGTTTGCTTGTTTCCATCTCCCCAGTGCAGGGATCACAAGGGCACACTGCCTTGTCCAGGTGTTGCCACATGTGTTCTGGGGCTCCAACTCAGATTCCAGCAAGTGCTTTATCCACTGTGCTGTCTCCCCAGCCCCTCCCCACACCGAGTTTCCACACTCACAACCATGAGGAACGGACAACACCACCAGCATATTTCATAAATGAGGGATATAAGCTGTGCAGGAGGAAGGTGGCTCTCAGCAGGTCTCACAGATGACCCCACAGCTGGCAGGGCACAAAACAAGCCAGATACAGACCCACACTGTCTGTAACAAGCCCACGGTCTAAGCGTGTCACCAGAGCATCCCTGCCCTGATCTCCCTGCCTCAAAACGAAATAACTGCTGCCCACATTAAATGAGGAACACTCCAGAAGGGGTTAAACCTTTCTCCCTCTCTTCCCTGCCAGGCTTTATGACTCAAAGTCACAAATAAATGCCATCTACTTAGAAGAATGTATGTTCTAACACCCTAAATCCCCAAAGGAAAAAGGAAAGCTTTTAGAGAGAATTCACTTGGGGACCCTGTTGAGATCAGAAATCAAAGAAAGCTGGAGTGCTTGCAAGGGTGTGGAGACTCCTACTCGTGGCAATATGGAGGGGACACAGCCTCTATTCTTTGCCTCTAGGTCCAAGCTGAGATGGCCCAGCCAAGACTGGCAGGATGTGGTAAGACAGCACTATTAGGAAGCAGGTTCCCCTCATCGCATCAAAACTGACTGGCACTCGAGGGTCCCTGTTTCCAAATGCCCTGGAGAAAACCGGGTCTGTGCAGAACAGTTTCGTAACTGAGAATTCCCGCTCCTCAGCTCTGGCAGAGCAAACGGCTGTGCCGTGCTAGCAGTGGATAGACAGCATATACTTCACAAATCTCCTCTGGCAGGCTGCTGCTACCCATCCAAATTTCACTTACTCGGGAGCATTTACATTTTAATGTGATTTTTTCCGACAGGACCAGACAGCTGGGTGGGTTTTACCAGCTCCTGAGATGCAAAAATCTCATCTCTGCATATGAATCCTTGCAATCTCTTTTGTGTGTGCGGTCAGGCTAGAAATGGCACCTTCTGAACTTTCTGGCTGATAACTTCCTGAAGAAACAGCTATGGACAGGCAGGGAAAAGTCGGGCTGACAGCTCTGAGCCAATGCTTGTCCGGAACTAATAGGGAGGAAAGGATTTTCCCAGAAGCCACCGTCTCTGAAAAATGAACACCGTGTCATCCCTGCTACCCATCTTGATTCCTCCCACACTCTCCCTGGGTCAACCCTATCTCAGTGGCACTGGCCATCTTTGTCACTGCACCCTCTTAGGCCCCCTGCCCTTGCTGTTTCCTCCAGAGGAACCCTTGGTTTAGACCTTCACGCTGGCCTGTTCCCTAACACCCAGAGACCACCTCCTGAGCACAGGTCTCCCACTCCTCCCACTCCCCACCACAGTAATGGTTCGTGTCAACTGTCAGCTTGACAGAGGGTAGAATCGGCTCTGGGCATCCCTGTGGGGGTTATCTGAATTGAGGTGGGCAGACACGCCCACCGTGGGTGGCACCATTCCTTGGACTGTGCAAATGGGGAAAGGAGCTGAGCAGCATGCATCCACCGCTCTCTGCTTCCTGATTGTGGACCCCATGTGAACAGCCGCTACAAGCGCCCGTCGCCATGACGAACTCTACCTGGAAGTGTGAGCCAGAATGCATACCTTCTCCCTTGAGTTGCCTTTGTCAAGGTATTTTTGAAATGATAGTAACTGGAGAAGAAATCAAGAGCATTAGTAACCCTGCATCTTCCTCAAAGGCTGATCACTCGGGAACCAGCTTTGTTTTCATTTCTCATTCCTACCCTGCTTGCATCGTGACAATGACCTTTACTGCAGCCCCTGTGCCAAGCCATGTCCTGGACACACTGGAGAGGCTGGATGTGTAGACTTTTCATGGATGAGTGAGTGCCAGTTCTCCAGAAGGTTAAATTCTAGCTCCCTGGGGCTATTGTTCAGGATGGCATTGCTGGGTATTAGAATTCTCAATCCTGGGGTTGTCATGAATTCGTCCTCGCTGATTAACTCCTATGTGCTACATGTGCATAAATGGCATTTTCTGTCCCTCTATCTCTCTTAACATGTGTATGCAGGTGTGGGTGCATGCATGTGTACATACATGTAGAGGCTACAGAACACCTCAGTATTGGTCCTCGGGCAATGCATTTCCTTTTTTGAGGCAGGGTCTTTGACTTGCCCAGACCTTATCTGTTAGACTTGGCTGGCTGGCCACCACACCCCAGAAATCTGCCTGTCTCCTCCTCCCCGGCACTGGGATTCCAAGCACATACCACCATACCCAACACCTTTAGTACATGACTTCTGGGGTTAGTATCGGGCCCTCCTGCTCACAAGGGGAGCACTTTATTTACCTCTTCAGCCCTCCCTTGGGATCTTTATCTCCATCTAGTTAAGAGACCTCAAGGAGTTTCTGCCTATGGAGGACATGAGTACAGGTGTAGAGTCTCCTGGCCTCTGATTGTCAGAAAAGAAACGTATTAAAACTTTGCAATCTGATCCCTATGGAATCCTTCCCCTTCCCCTTCCCCTTCCCTATAGCCCCATGGTTACCCAGAACTCTCTTGGCGCATCATAGAGCCTGTGGCTGCATGAGTGGAGACCTCCCGAAACACCATGTGAACCACTGCTCTGACAGCTCTGGTGGGCAGGGTTCTCACATGCAGCCACAGACCAGAGCTTCCTTCTGTCTCTTTATTCCCCCCTCCCCCACAAGCTGTTTCCTACATCATCTCTTACCCTTCACAAATGTGAGGTTTGAAACGAAAAGAAAATCAATAAATAATTACGGGAAATAAAAAAAAAACAGAGAAAATGCACTTTCAAAATATAAGGAAAGAAAGAAAGAAAGGAAGGAAGGAAGGAAGGAAGGAAGGAAGGAAGGAAGAAGCCAGCTTCCGTCAGCCACAACTTGCCACAACAATTAGTCACATTCTATTGGCCTGACGATTGGATGAGGGCTAAGCTTAGTTGGTTTTATCCTGTTTGAAGGTGTGACCTGGTTGTCAAGGTTGATAATATGAAATCCAGCATAGCTTGCCCTCCTTCTCTGGCTACCTATCTTGTAGGTCCATGCTAGGAGATGCCCTGGATTATGGCTTACCTGCATGCACCCTGCCAGTGACACAGCCCCAGGGCAGATAGATACTGTGTCTTTACCTGCCAAGAAGCCCACATGTCCAGGCCAGCCCCAATGGCCTCTGCTCATTCTGCCTCGATTCCCTGGAGCAGATCCACCCCCCTTCAGGCATCTCCCTGCCTTGGGGGAGCAGCCCTGCCACGCAGACTTAACTCAGCCTCTGTTCACACCAATGGCTTGTCTCTGAGCTACAAGGGTTTTGAGCATGCAGACAATGACTCGATTTTTCCTGCATTCCTCAAGCTTCTTGTATTGAAAGGGCAATGTTGTGCTTATAGAGAAATTCCACATATAGCTGCCAAATAAATAGGAACATAAACATATAAATAAAAGTCCCTGGAAGTAGCTCCCTCTGAGGCACTCGCCCAAGCTTGCAGACTGTGAAGAGCCTCCTTCCAGAAATGTTTGTTTCCTCCTTCCTGTCAGAGTCTAGTGAGAAAGTTCTTAGCAGCTGAGGTGATGGTAACATAAGCTGAAGCGACTGCTTAATGTTTATGTAACATTTTCCTAATTCTAGGCGGTGTGGTCCAGACTCCCTGTCCTCATCAAATCTGTATGTTGGAATCTTAACTCCCAAGGTGACAGTCATAGAAATAAAGTTCTTTGGGGGCAGTGATGAAGTCCTGGAAAGTGAAGCCCTAAGGGATGGGACCCGTGCCATTACAGAAGGGACTCCAGAGAGCCTTCCTTACTGCTATACCGCAAGAACACAGTAAAGACAGAACAAACAAACCAAACAACAACGACAAAAAAAGTTAAATTAAAATCCCTCTTTAAGAACCTGGCCCCAACTATTTGAGCTAGGTTTTACACAGACTTCTGGAACCTCACTCATAATGGCAAAAAGCCCCAATGGCCAGTCTCAAGAGAGAACAACTGTGCTGTAAAATTTACTACTGAAAGGTAGCAAGATACCTACCTGACAATTCAAATATGAATGCCCCACAAATGACCACAGAATAAGACCAAGGAACTTAAGAAGAACTTAAGTAAGAAGAACACACACACACACACACACACACACACACACACACACACACACACACTCCTCGATGTGTGATTACCCTCTGTGGGAACTCACACACTACTTACCAACTTACGATGTGATTCTTTACATTCTGTCTGCCTGTTCTTGTCTTGCTGAATTCTTTTACTGTTCACATCACACCTAGCCAAGGCAGCATCTATGCACTAGGAAGTAGATCCTCACCAGACACTGAAGCTGATGACACTTGAATCTAAGACTTCCTGGTACCCACAAGGATTAAGACATCTGTCTGGATCCAGAACCCTCATTGAATATGTCCCAGTGTGGTGGAGATGTCTAAATGATCCCTGGGTCCCAGGAATCCTTTTGGTGGGTGCTTCCCCAAAGCAGCCAGCAGGCACACTGGGTTCCCTCATGTGGTACCCTGAATACCACATGGTATGAAAGGGAGAACCTTGAGGTTTTAGTGGTGCTTGTCAAGCACCTGGCACAGAACCGAAGGCCTTGTCTTTGGCAAAGGATGCTGGCTCAGGACAAGAAAGTAATATGGCAGGATGGGACCGCCCAGTTCCTGATGTCTGGGAACACCTTAGAACTTGGGACAAGGGGATTTAAATGCCACACTTTCCCAGTAGCCCATTAGCAAGAAAGACCAACCTCCAGGCAGTAAAGAGGAAATATCCTTGACCCTAAGATCAACTTGAAATCTATCAACTGCTTTGAATGACAAGAGTTGTAGAAATTGGAAAGTCTGGTCACCAGATGCCCATTTCTACCTCTGTGACCCTGGTCAAAGATGCAGACTTTCTGAGCTGACTGATAGGCATCATTGGTAGACACAGGTGATTGGTTTCAGGGTTCCCACAGTTACAAAAAATCCATGAACATGCAAGTCTCACACATATTTTAAATTATCTTTAAATTACTTATAACCCTTAATGTGATGTAAAAGCTGTTTAGGTCATTGTTGCTCTGTGGCATTCAGCAAATGATAGCTTGAAAAAAAAACAGTGCATATTTGGTGTAGGTTGTACCACTGTAGACCTGCTTAACTACGAATGCCCAATCTGCAGTGTAGAATCCGTCGATACAGAGACAGACCCTAACTACTAAGTAGACTTTTCTCAACCCTGGATGAGTTTGGTCTGTAAGAAATCAGAGGAGTATATAGAAGAATGTCAAAACAAATGCAGAAACTGACCTCTGAGGAGACAGAAGTAATTCCCAGCCTGCCACAAAGGCACAGACATTCCAGTACTCTGTGCACCTGCAACCATCAAACAAAAGTAGTTTCCAGGAAAAAGGGTGATCAGAGGACAAGACAAAGCGCCCAGAAAATAAAAAGAAATCATCACTGGCAATGTATGGAAAAAGTAGACTGGAAAATGACGCCAATAGCTGTACAAAAAAGTTAAAGAATGGAAAAGGTACGTAAAGAATTATACATATATTCTGCAAGTTCTTAGAGATGAAAAACAGGTTCAAAGATGAAAAATGGAAAATAGCATTGTTTTAGTTTTAAACCAAATGTATTAGAATGCCTAAAGTAAAGGATTCCATGGTGTGTCCCAAACAGTGGACTATTCTCAAATGTGTGTGTGTGTGTGTGTGTGTGTGTGTATTACTGATGAAGAAGAATTCTTAAAATATTCTAGTAAAAGAACACAGAGAACAGATTTTTCAACAAGTAACTGAGAATCAGAATTTTTTTCCTAAATTCTGGAAGAAATTATTGGGAACCTGGAAATCTACCTTCAGTGTGAGTTTAAAATACTGGCATGTTCCGGTAGCCAAGGACTGAGCCCTAAGAGGCCCTCCTGGGAACAATGACAGAGTACAGGTTGACCTGTGGGAGGAACCCAAGAACACTTTGGAAGGGTGTGGTAGTTTGAAAGAAAGTGATCTCCATAGGGAGTGGCACTATTAGGAGGTGTGGCCTTATTGGAGGAAGTGTGTCACTGTGGAGGCGGGCTTTGAGGTCTCCTATGCTCAAGCTATGTCCAGTGTCTCAGTTCACTTCCTGTTGCCTGTGGATTAAGACAGTACCCTCAGCTCCTTCTCTAGCACCATGTCTGCCCACACACTGCCATGCTTCCCACCAAAGATGGTACTGGATCAAACCTCTGAAAATGTAGGCCTGCCTTTTTTAAGAGTTGCCATGGTCATAGTGTCTCTTCACAGCAATAGAAATCCTAACTTGACAGAGAAGAACAGAAAACATTCCAGGAAGAAGAGTTCTCTAGGATGAAAAATATGAGGTGGGGCTTGGTGGAATGGAATAGGTAGACAGTCCAGCCGTGGAGCGCTTGCCTAGCATACACGGAGCCCCGGTTTCTGTCCCCTGCATCTCACAAACCAAGCATGCTGGTAATGACAGTAATGGAGGAGGCAGGAGGGTCAGAAGCTGAATGTCATCCTTCATTACACAGTGAGTTTGAGGCCAGTCTAAGACAAGTGAAAACCTGACTGAAAAACAAAACAAAAAAGAAACAAAAAGCAATTAGAAACCCCAGGAGACAATAATCCTAGCCAATAAAGTCACAATCTATGTCAATCACTTTTGGTTGATGTGATTAAAACACCATAACCCAAAGTGACACGTGAAAGAAAACACATTTCGGCTTACAGTTCCAAAGGGAGAGGACAAAATGGCAGGGGAGGCATGGCGGTAGGCAGCTGGAGCAAGAAGACAAGAGACCACTTTTTCAACCACACCCAGAAAGCAGACAGAGAGAAAACTAGAAGTGTGGTGATGCTGTAACCTCCCAGGTCCCGCCCCCAGAGATACACTTCCTCCAGCAAGGCTCTACCTCTTAAAGGTTCCATTTCCTCCCCAAACAGCGCCACCTATTGGGACCAAGTGTTCAAACATGGGAGCCTGTGAGGTCATTCTCATTCAGACCGCGTGATCCCAGTGAACCATGGCAGGATACTAAGACACAGATGGAGAGCATACAAGCAAAGTGCATGCTCCAGGCCTTTCTGTTTCTCCTGGTTCAGGGCTTCAGACCTTTGCAGCCCATGGATCACCCCAGCGTTTGATACTTCTGTTGCAGGACAAACGATGCCACTACCACCTGCTGCTTTAGAGTCTTTTGCCAACAGGCTAACATCTATGGAGAGAACATGGACAAGACACTTAGGTGAAGGGCCCTGATGATACAACAGCCTTGATGCAAGGTGAGTGACACTGAGGCTGTGACAGAAGTCAGGAGAAAGAACGGGGCACCAACGGCCTCATCTCACAAAACAAGAAGATATGGGAACTGCAAAAGGACAAAGGATATTTACAGGAGTGTCGGGGGACATGGCTAGTGGGTCAGAGCACTCACCACTCTTTCAGACGCGGGTTCAGTTCCCACCATCTACATGGCAGCTCACCATGATCTGTAACTCTGCTCCCAGGGGACCCAGTGTTCTTTTCTGGCCTCTGCAAGCACGAGGTATGCATGTGGTACACAGATATACACACAGACAAGCACACACATAAAATAATGACGTTAATTCAACTTAAAAAAACAAAAGAACACACTTTCCACCAAAAGAGTAACTAGTAGAAGTGTCTAAGGAAACACGGATGAGTCTGGACAGCTAGAACAGGGGCCGAGCCTTTCTGTTTTGAGTTAGGGTGGCTGTTGCAGGGCAGATGGGGCAGCATCAACCTTGTGGACAGGACACTTAGCGTCTACAGAAGGGGACTGGGTCGCGGTGAGTAAATGAGTTCATCTGAGAAACGCTTCAGGACAGTGTACACATTCAATATGTAACAGGAGTTTATTGTATGCCTGTCTGCACAATTTTATTTATCATGCGAATGTGTTAATTAAAAAGTAATTTTAATACAAAGGAAAAAAACCAATAATATGCCAGACACAACTATTTAAAGGAGCAAATGGAGTGTGTGACTGAGGCCCCAGTGATGGAGAGGATCTCTTGAGCCCCAGGGTTCAAAGCTCAGCTAGGCAACATAGTGAGAGAGACTTGTTCTCAAAACCACAAAAACAGTGGGGGCCAGCAATATGGCTTAGCAGGTAAAGGCGCTTGCCACAACACTGGTAGCCCGAGTTCAATCCCCGGGGCCCACAGGTGGAAGAGGGAATTGACTCCTACAAGCTGTACTCTGACCACTGCAAGCTCACCTCGATAAAGAAATAAAATCTAATTAAAAACCAACAGTGAGCTTGTATTGAGTTGCAAACTGCATGTTACTGTTTTAGAGGCAGCTAAGCAGAATGAGGTTGCAGTGGGGGCGGATGGATGGCGAGGCAAAGACAGGAGGAGGGCTGAGGAAAGCCAGCTTCTCAGAGAGGCTTAGAAGGGGAGGCTGCCCCCTATACTGTAGAGTGCCCCCGCACAGTGTACCAACAACACAAAGTGTCTTGCAAACAGAAAATAAGAGCAATGACCTTTGGGGACCCCTGTGCACTTCTGCAAACCACACCCTTCCACATCCAGGTTGAGTGAGGCTATGGATGAGTTCCAGAGAGCCTGCCCCAATTCCTGCCTGTGCCCAGCTTCTCCATGGAACCTTCACTAGGGCAGAGTTGTCATGCCCCCTCCCCAGAACAGGGGCTGGGGAAAATGCAGCCGCCATAGACAAGGCACCCTGCGACACAGGATGATGACTATCCACAGGCTTTACTTAGCTGGTCCTGCCAATCTTTGTTTCTGGGCTTTTGTCTCAGTTTCCCCAGAAAGTCTGACTGACAAGGCCCTGACATGATGCTTGGCTCAATCCGGTTCTCTCTCGCTAGTAAGCAGTTTCTGGATCGTTTCTCCTGTTGCCGGGCCCAAGAATAGAGGCTGGCGTTCTATGCACAATCACAACAGTGAAGTGTGGCACTCACTCCAAGTGTGACCTTCCCTGCTTTCTCAGTGACTCCACAGCTTCTCCTATAAATGTGTTAATCAAGTACCAACCCGGGGCCAGGTACCGTGTCTAAAGCTGGCAATTCGACAGTTACAGGAGCAGGCACTGTGGTCTAGCGCAGCCCAGAGATCTGGCCTACAGGGAAAAGGTGACAACTGAGCCCAGAGCTGAAGGAGGGGCAAGGGAGGAGATTGTTCTTGGGGAAGCAACTGTGCACGTTGTGTCTCTGGAGAAAGAGGTACCTAACCAAAAAGAGGTCCAGGGTGCTGGTGGAGAGGAAGTTTCCAGAAAGCCAACTGGATGAGGTAAGAGACGCAGAAGGTGCAACACTGGGAAGAGCCTGGGACCCTGGGAAAACTCCATCTCAAAGGGAAAGTTGGGCAGTTTAAAAATCCATGATGGCAGAGGGCGGTGTCGTGGGCTAGAAGCCATCTTGTAAGGCACAGGTTGACTTGTTTGTCCCACCGCTTGGATTTTGGTTAGCTCATTCCACAACATATTCTCCCTTCCCTCTCCTCATGTACACCACGAATATGAAATATGTGTGTACAACCAAATACCCCCCACACACCTAGAGACACAAATGCATATACACATACATATACAGACACACATAGACACAGCATATACACACACATATATATACACACACATAGACACAAACATACAAACACACACACAAAGAGACACATAGACAGACAGACACACATATATACACAAACACAGAGACACACACATTCACACAGAGACATACAAACAGACATAGAGACACACATACACACAATATAGAGATACACACACATTCATACATATACAGATATACAGAGATACACAGACAGACACACATACACACAGAAACACAGAGACACACACACACACAGAGAAATACACACAGAAACACACACACACACACACACACACACACACACACACACACACACACAGACGCACACAGGACATGCACTTTGCCAGCACAAGCTTTTCAGATTCTAGAATGTCTATTACAAAATCATTCTGCATAGGAATCTGTGTGTCTCCCTCCATCCCTCTGTGCCAGCCTGTGCCAAACCCAAGCTGGCCTGGCCGAGCACAATCCTCCCAGGCTCAGCCACAGACCTGTTCTCACAGCAGTGACTACCCTCCTTCCTGAGGCTCACAGCAGCTTCCCCCTCCAGGAGCAGCTCAGAATCTCCTTCCCAGGATGCAGGCAGGCTATGTACTTCTTGAGGTTTCCTCTGTTACAGCAATGTCCCAGTTCTCCTGATGCTAGTAGCTGTTTAGCCTGACTCCCCTGTCTGCACTCTCTCTGGGCTCTGGGCTCCAACCCAGCGCCAGCAGAGATGTGTTTATCCCACACAGGCAGCAGGGTGGGCATTTTATTGAACAGAGCCATCACATGCATAAGCTGACAAACAGCAAGCAGAGGTCTGCTGTGGTTCAGCAGCCCACGCTGCCCTGGGGTCTCTGTTCCTTCCCTTCTGTGACTACTCTACTTACCCAACACCCCCTCAGCCATCTAGGTTAGGGCAAAGCTTGCAGACTCACGATCCTCAGTGTGCTCAGCAGGTCAACCAGTGGGGCGGCTTGTTCTCTCCAGGTCGGCTCTGGGGACTTTCTGTTTTATGGAAAAACTTAACAATCTATAGACCCACCGCTCAGTACCCGCGGAAGGTCATGGGCCTAGTTCCAATCTCCTCTCTCAGTTGACTGTCAACTGTTTATACAAAACGTTAAATAAAATACTTTGATGAGTGCAGAGGCTGCCTGTGGCTCAGAGGATCCCAGAGCCTCTGGCCCTGAGGGATGAATCCCTCCCTTCCTGCCATTCCCCTACAAACCTGGTTCCTGAGGGTTAAAGAGAGGGGGGCCCCAAACACACTGGGCTGTATTGGGGCATGACTGTCTATTCTGTCGAATCCATTTAGGGTCCCCAAGTTGCAGAACGTAGCATGTGTTGCCTGTTACCAACAGTTCTGTCTCCTCCCCAAGGAGAGAAATTTCCTGCAAAATGTTATTTTATTTTATTTTATTTTATATCTTAACTGAAAAGAGACCAGGGCCAAGGATATGGGTTCTTTTCTTTCAGTCCCGCTCAACATCCCGCTAGGGGATAATGGCACAGCTGAAGCCAGGGGTCCCAGCTGCTCAGCAGGACAGGTGAACTGTCTGGCCCCACTGTTCAGCTATCCCTCACAGAGCTATGTCAGCAAGAACTTTACTCGTTGCCGTGATGGAGGATTTGAAAGCAACTTTAGGGACGTTGTGCTTGTTTTAGTTCACACTTTGAGGGTGGAGCCCGTCATGGTGGGGAAGGGCGGTCACACTGCATCCGTAGTCAGGGAACAGTAAGGGAGAGATAGATGCTGAAGCTCATGTGCTCCTCTCCATGCAGTCTGAGACGCCACCTGTGGGATGGTACTGCCCACATTCAGGGTGGGCATCCCCTCGTCAATCAACTCAGTCCAAAAATGCCCTCACAGACACGCCCAGAGGCTTGCTTTCATGGAGACTCTAAATCCCACCAAGGAGAGAATCAGAATTAATGATGACACCTACCCAACTGTGACAACAGCTTCAGGCCGCTCTGACCCCATAGGAGCCGAGGGTTTGGTGTGCCTGGACTTCCTGGAGTCCCCATACTTCTCTTTGCTAGGTCGGGTCTCAAACCATCCGCTAATAAAGAAACAGGCCCATCGAGGCACGGGTAGTAGCATTCATGTCTTGCACTTGCTGGTGATGTTTTACTTCAGCTGCCCCTCAGCCACACTGAAGTTTATGACACCCAGCCCTGAGGAAAATGACACATGCAGCTGGGGGAAGGGTAGCCTTGCAAACATACACTGTGCCCAAGCTGCCACCCACTCACTGTGCCAGGAATTGGCAGTGGCCCCAAACAGATGCCAAAGCAGCACACACTGTCTCCGTGGCTCCAAGCTGGCAGCAGCAGGAGCTAAGGCCATCCTGGCAGAGGGACGGGAAGGTGCATAGGGCATTACTGGGACATTCACGAAGCCAACCCAGGCAGGGGACAGTGAGGCCCCAGGGTGAAACGCCACTGAACACCACAGAACCTTCTAGCTGAGAGTGTGGTCCCCGGGGGACCCTCGGCACACTGCCTGCTAGAATGTGAGCTTCACACCTCCACTAGCCGTGTCCAAATCCTAGCCGACAGTCCTGTTTGAAGATGTAACAAAGTTAAGGTGGGATCATGCAGGAGATGTAGGTCCAGGGTCACACAGGAGAGTGTGATGACAGCAGGAATAGAATAGCACTTCTATCAATCAAAGATCAGCAAACTGCTGGCCACCACCAAGAACTGGGAAGAGGCAAAGAGTGGAGGGGCCTACCCTGCCCTGGGCCCAGCAAGGAAAGCAGCCTGGGCAGCCTTGCTTTTGGCTTCTGACCTCCACACTATGAGCCAGTGCACGATTGCTCTTCTCAGCCTGGCCAGTGGGACTGTGTAGACTTCTTGTAGGCTAAGCTGGGGAGATGAACCTGGCTCCATGTGTAAAGCACGAGGGCCCGAGTTCGGGTTTCCAGAAGTGACACACAGTTGGCTATGATATTACCCATCGGGAATCCCAGTGTTCCTGTGGTAAGATGGGAGGTGGAAAGAGGAGAATCCCCCGAAGCTGATCGCCACCTAGCTTGGCACATATGACAGTGAACCACAAGGTGGAAGGTGAGTATTGAAGTCTGAAATTGTTACCTGACCTTTATGCACATGCCATGGCCCAGCCTTCCCAAACTCACAGATACGAATCTTTGTTAACCCAAGAGTTAACAAAGAAAAACTCTTCCAGAACTGTGAACAAGGCACCGACAGAGTCTCGGTCAAGCACTCTTCCCCACAGCATGGGAGCAGGTACCCACAAAGTGATGGGTTCCCTACGATGCTGACAGGTAACTAGACAAGAGACAGCTCTGATCCATGTTGCTACCCCACTTCCTAGGCAGCAAGTGACCTGGAATCATCTCCCCATGAGGTCTCAGCCTGTTTCCTCATTTGTCATCTTGGGTCATCGTGACTGGGTTGGTGCAAACAAAGTTCACGACAGGAATCTAGCTGACAGAGGGCAGACTTTCTTCTAAAACCCCAGGGGTTTCTCCATCAAAGGACTCGGCACTCAAAGTCGGGATCATGTCACATCTCTGTACCTCAGGTTCTGCTTCTATTGTGTGTTTGTCTGTGACAGTGTTTTGCTCTCTAGCCCAGGCTGGCCTCAGTCATGCAGCAGCCCTCTTGAGGGCTTGGATTACAGGTGTGCATCACCATGCCTGGCTCAGCCTATGTCTTTTGACCCAGAGGTGGGTAATGGACAGAGAATTCCAAACACAGGTCTCTTACATTGACAAAGGATATCTTTCTAAGGCACGAGCTGATGGCGTTGCTTCCCTACGGTCCACCCTTGGCCAGCTCTGGACATGAGCCAACCCTTTGTTGCTGTCAGTGTCTGGACTTTAAGTTGAGTGACCTCCAGGACTCCTAATGCCTTTGGTCCCCAATGCAACTCTACAAACACAATTCACTTGGGTCTACAACCAAAGCCTTAGCTGGGATGGGGAAACAACAACAAAACAAAAAACCAAAACAACCAAGGACAGAGCCTGATGACTAACTTTATTGTCCAGTTAAAAAGAGTTACTCTGGCAAATCCCAATATCAAGGTCTTCCTAGTCCTTAAATTACTTACCATATGATAATATTAAAATCATAGGCTGGTTTCCCAAGGTTGCATATGGCCAGTAGCTCAGCAACTGCCAGGGAGCAGTCCTGAGACAGAGACTGTGCCACTTCCAACTCCCAACCTATATGTCCTTCCTGGGGGACACATCACACTATAGCTCCAGGGGGAAGCTCTCCCCACCACGGGACCCAGTAACCAGCCACAGCTTTGTGAACCAGGTGTGCTCTCCAGGCAGGCCACTCCCATTCTTGTACAGGAACCCATGTGTCTAGGAAGACTGAGTCATGAGGTCATGAAGAGCAGGGCTAAGACTATCATTACAGGGTGACTGCTACTTAACTGTATGTTCAGAGGAAAGATGGAAAGGCAAAGCTGAGAGAATGGAGGCTATAGGAGATAGCAGGGCCCAGTGCTGGGGACAGAAGGGACCCTGATCTCCCTCAGATGAGTGTTTGGTTACCATCCCATCCTCTCTAACGCAGACAGACTGAACTTACTGCTTTGAATTCATGAAATGCCGATTCTGTATCAAAACTCCTTTGCTCCCTGCAGCCATTTGTTGAGATTTCTTGTTTACCTCTAACACTGACTCTCCAAGGATAGGGTCCAGGCAGCCCCTGTGAAGAGCTCTATAGCACCCGTTCAGTACAAAACGGATGGGGGACCATGAGGATCAGAGCCCAACTGGGGGTATATGTCTCTAAAGATAGGGAGACCCAACAGAGGCATCACTCTCCTTTGCCTGTCAGGGAAATAGGAGAGAGGATGTGCCAGGGCCCTGCACAGCCAGCAGTCAAGGGAGACAGCTCTTAGCTACAGGCATGCCTGTCCCCAGTAAGGACCTGAAGAGAGGCAGTTCCAGGTAGCGGGAGTGGATGAGGGCCTGCTCAATGATGCAGAGAAGATTCAGGCTGGGAGAAGGAGCATGACCAGCAGTGGGAATCAGAAGACAGAAGAAAGTGGGAGGGGTCAGGTAGGAGGGAGGGCAGCCCTGACTCCTCTCTCCATTACATGCACACACACACACACACACACACACACACACACACACACACACACACACATGCACACGCACAACACATTAGAATATTCCTTTTTATATTAACTCACATGTCACAAGGCATACGAAATATAAAACATGAACGTGTAACACACACACACACACACACACACACACACACACACACACACACACACAGACGAGTGTTACCTATGAAGGCAAAAATCTTTAGGCCCTTAAAGATGTGACTGTACACAGAGGAAGAAGAGATGAAGGGGTGGGATGCGGAGGGTGGTCCACACCAGGGCTGGACCAAGAGCTCTCTAACCTGAAGGGCCTGCACCCTGGCAACAGTGCAGGTGTTTACAGAGCTCCAGTGACACGGTCTGCCACATGCGTCACCAAAGCTCTCCACATTAGCCAAGCTGTGTTTCAATCCCTTCTACACTATTCTAGTCAAAAGATGATGTCTACCTGCTCTTTTTTTCTCCAAATACTAGCGGGCTGTTTCAAACCTTATGTCAGAGGTGCCGCCACACCATTTCCAAGACTGGCATAAGAGGTGCGTGCCCTTGGATGCCTTCTGCCCTACCACCTCCACCCAGCACATCAGCCGCATGTGGGAAGCACCGATACTCTGCCTGTCTCTATGCTGGAACATGGAGTAGCCACAGAGTGATGGGGGAGGGTGGCTCCCCATCCACATGCTGACCTCACCTTGGGCTATGCACCTCTTCCAAGCCCAGATACCAGGCCAGTGAAAGAGGATGTCTTCTGGCGGTTCTAGCCCAGCCTCAGTCTGAACGCAATCTCTCAGGAGGCCCGAGTAAGAGCTATCTATCTGAACAAAACAAATGATCACTAGAGGCAAACCCCACTGCTTGGAGACATTTTTTTTGCAGGCAGAAATAAATACTCCCTAAGCCCTAGTTCCTACTTTTGCACTAGCAAAAGTAACCAAGTAATTGTCAGTAGGGTCTCATACTGGTTTCATATCTGCTGCCATGACAAATAGCCCAACAACAAGAAGTTTTGAGGAGAAAGGGGTTTGAGCTATAATTTCACACCAGAACCCATCATTTCAAAGAAGTCACGATGGGAGCTCAAGCAGCTAGTCATATCATGCCCAAGAATAAACACATTCTTGTTTGCTTGTTCTCAGCTAGCTCTCTCCTCTCTCACTCTGTTCTGGGGAATAGTGTCACCTACAGTAGTGTCACCTACAGTGGGCTGGGTTAGTAATGTCAATTAGCGATCAGGACGGTTCTCCAAAGACATACCCATACATCAGCCCGATCTTGGTAATTCCCCATGAAGGCTGTTCTCGGCTAATTCTAGGTTGTGTGTCAGATTGCCAGTCAAATCAGTCCAGTAAGTAGCTATACAGAAAGCTTATGCCTCTCATCGATGGCTGTTGTAGCGCCATTTGCAGAGGAGAGAGTCAGTGCTTGTAACAGCTACAGAGAATTGTGCAAGAAATAAACAGAGTGAGAGGGCGACACTGGACTTCAACCAAGACCTGTGCTCTGGCTCCAGTTTTCTTCCTGAGAACAGCTTCAGGCAACAGGTGCAGAGCCCTGGAAGTGGCTGTGACAGCGTGAAGAATCTTGCTGGGAACTGTCACTCCGAATGTGGCACTTCAGGCAGAGAAACCATCAGCCGAGTGGAAGGAAATCAAGGAAGGGGCCAGGAAATCCTTGCCCAGAAAAAGCAAGCTCAAGAAAGACATTCAAAATGTCCTTTTTGTTTTCCTTTTCATTTGGTTTTATTTTGTTTTACTTGAGACCCGGCCTCCCGGATACCCAATCCGGGTATCCCAGATTGCCTTTAAATTCACTCCGTAGCCATGGATGACCTTGAACTCCTAACCTTCCTGCCTCCACCTCCCAAGTGCTGAGACTGAATTCATATTCCATCATATCTAGCAAAAATAATCTTAACCGCAACCACCCTGAAAGCCTGCCTGGCACTCACATTTTTTTTTTTACAACTGCCTTACTACCCTTAATTCTCTTTGGGTTTCTACCCCAAGAGGACAGGGGTTTAATGACTCCACGGAAACAATAACAAATCTGCCATTTAGAACCAGGCACACTTCTTCACAGAACTGGGGTAACCACAGAGATTGGCCAAGTTTGGAGATAATAAACTGGGAAAGCATACAATCAACCCCTTCATGTTCTGAAGCACTGGATGGATACTCGATGGACACAGCCCTGTCTGGCAGGCACAGCTCTGTCTGGTAAGGCCCCAGGCCTTGACTGTAGTCAGCTGGAAGAATGGACATCCACTGCCCCCACCCTCAGGAGGATGTATCTGAGAAGGTACAAGGCATACAGAGAGACGGCCCACTGAGAAAGCCCAGCTGGGATACTCATGAAGCGTAGCACCTTGCACTCAGCCATACTTGGAAAGCAATTGCTAAAGGTGTGAATCAAATTTGTTCCAGGTGCTGGGGACCCAGAGAACAGGGACTCAGAGAAGGAGATAGCCTTTGAGGGCGATGCCCAGAAATAATTCAGGCAGACCTCAAGGTTGGTGCAGGGGTTCTGACAGCCAGGGTACAAGGTTGCCCCAGAACCCGACATTGCAGCCTGAGCCACTCGCCACCTCCAGAGCTCCAGCAAATAGCACAAACCCATCTCTCCCCAGACATAGGGATTCTGGCAACTGGCTCTGCCCTGGCAACTGGTTACGGAGTTCTTTTTGCTAACATTACCACACAAGCTTCTAAAATTAAGTAGCAAATGCGGGGCCAGAGAGCCAGAAAGTTGGGATAAGATCCATGAGGAAGGAAAGAAATGGAAATTCCAGAACATGTGGACAGCATTGTCACATGAGCACAGCTGCCCTTTTCAGATGGACTCAAGACAGCTGTGAGCCTCAGCCACCCTCAATAACATTGCTATGAGTAACCCTCCTATTCATCGTAGCCTTGGGAGGGTTTCTTCCCATCTTTGGTCTTTAGTTTATTGACCTATAAGGGGGGCTGTGGATGACTATGGCTGTGTCTCTTTCTCCAGATTCACAAGCAGGGGCAGAAACCCTTCAGAGGGCACCTCTTTACATGCCTGTTACTGTTGGCATGGCAAAGTCGTCAGCCTGTCTTGAAGAAGCCTCTCTATCAGGGCCATAATCCCAAGACTCCCAAGAAACTACCAAGTACCTTGTCCACTGGCTCGTAGGGCAGCCTTTCGGGGAGGGAAATAATAGAGGTTGCTAAATGTAACCACCTGTGATCCTAGGACATGCTTCTGTCCCATCTCTCCAGCTCAAGTCTCTGCTCGAGTCACCCACCCCACTGAGCATATCATATCAACTGCTTACTTAGTGGCTGTGGACACCAACCCTCTCTTTCCACCCATCATGGCCACTGCCAGGGCGAAGCTTCGGGACGCCGGTGTCCTGGATTCTCTCAGTTGTGGATGTGGGTTCAGGAGGCTGTTTTCAGGCCAGAAGCATCCTGAATGCATTTGCAAAGACACAGGGAGCCCCATGGCTCAGTGAATCAGGCTGGGACACTGCCCACTCCATTTCCTGTTGGCTAGTGTCCACAAGAGCTGGGCAGCCAGGGCTGCAGCCAACATCTACCTGGCGTTGCCTGCAAACCCCAGCAAGGTCAATGGAGCCAGAGTCTGGACAGCAGGACCTTCCTGGAAGATCAGCCAATGGGAATGAACAGCGCAAAAAGAGGACCAGTGCTGGTGATCGCAGCCGACAGGCAGGTTCATTGCTGCTCGATGGCTTTTCTCCAACATTCCACAATCTTTGCTGTTCCTTACTTATTTATGTTACAGAACATCAAGGACTGGGAGCACCTTACATTGTTTTAAAACTCTGCACTCTTGCTCAAATACCTCTTACGGCTGCCTGTCACCTATAAGATAGGGAATATCCCTTAAAATGGCATTCAACACCCATTTCCATCAATGCAGAATGACCCATCCTTTCTCTACCTGTGTTATCTTTGCCCAGCATTATTGCCTGTGGTATACTTGCCCCTGTCCCCTAGATCTTACTACTTTGATTCTTACCTCCCCTCCAACCAGAAATGCCTTTCCCACTTCCTTTCTGCTTACAAACTTCAGCTCACCTCTCATCCTCTCCAGACAACCTATACTCTCCCTCTCAGCCCTCTTCAGGTATGCCAGCCATTTTAGCTACAGGTTTCTCCAAATTGTCCCTGAGTTTGCTGAAAAGAGACATCTCCTCTTTTACCTTCATCATAGCATCCTGCTTCTGGCCTCTCAGCACAAGCAAGGACAACGCAACTCTTAAATTGGTATCCCAGACAAGCCCTGTGCTAAGAAAGCCCAGATGATGCGGCTGCTGCACTCATCCTGGGTGAGTTCTCAGAGGACTCTAATTTGACATACCACGGGACACATGTCCACTCCTGCTTTCTGTATCACCACACACAGCAGTTGGCATATATAACAAGCTCAGATGCCCCTTGCCTGAGGAAAGGGCAAAGAAATCAGAATTTTATTCAACCATAAAGAATGAAATTGTATCCTTTGCAAGAAAATGGATGGCCTTGGAGATTATTACGTTAAGTGAAATAAGCCAGACTCAGAAAGACAAATATTACACGCTTTCTTTTCTATGTGGAATCTAGATTTAAGTGTGTGTGTGTGTGTGTGTGTGTGTGTGTGTGTGTGTGTGTGTGTGTGAATGGGACTAACTTGGGACACAGGGTGACATAAAAAGAAGGAAGAGACAAGAGAAGGAACTGGGGGTAAGAATATGAACAATACATGATGTACATGTATAAAAAGTGTCATAATGAAACCCATCTTTCCAGTCAATAAATAAATTCAATAAGTAAATACTAATTAAGGGGCTGAGGTAATAACTCAGTCGAAAAAGTACTTGCCGAGCAAGCATACGGATCTGAATTCAATCCCTAGCACCCACATAAAAAGTCAGGCATGGTGACACAAATATGTAATCCCAGCATTGGAGAGGCAGAGACAGGTAGCTTCCTTGAGGTCACTGGCCAGACAGACTAGCCTAAATATCAAGCCCTGGTTCCCACACGAGAGAAATATGTCCCCAAGCACAAGGTGGATAGGTTCTGAAGATTGAAGTTGTCCTCTGACCTCCTCTCTCACATGTGCACACACACACACACACACACACACACACACACACACACACACACACACACACACACAGCTAATGCAGTTTCTTCTTAAGTGAAGGCAAAGCATGCATATTAGGTGGGGTGGAAGGGTCAGAAGTGTCTGTGGCCTTTGTGGGGATGTCCTGCTGCCGAATGAGTAGGCTAATTTTTCCTAGTTCCATGTGATAGCCACACATTCCATTCCAAAGACCCCCTTTCCCAAATCACAAGCTCAGACCTCCTTTGAGTTCAGGTCTGAGATGGTCACTGAGTGGTAAGTCTGAGTGTGGCTTGCTCAACCGAGGCACCAGAAGGGTCCCTGGTGATGAATGGACCAGAGGAGCTCTCTCTTGGTTGGAGAAGATAAGAGAAGCCAGGGAGGGGAGGGGCTTTGCTGACTACAAGAAAGCCAGAGAGATGGCTGACTTAAAACTTCAGGCTGTATGCAGGGCCCAGGACTGCGCCTGGATGTAGCAGTGGCCTGTGAGTGTGGAGAGGAGAGCAAAGATGCGGCTGGAGTCTAAGGCAGCTGAGGTTACCGTCTAGCCCAAGAGAGACACAATCTATTTCTAGAAACCCCTTGCGAAAGACACTTCTAGAGCTACGTTGGCAATCCGGCCCTTGTAACGATGAGTCATCCTCTAACACCGTACCGGAAATTAGAGAGGCATTTTGGAGTCAGCCTCTGCTGGGATGATGACCCCGGAAGCTGAGGCTCATCCCAAGGGTGCAAGAGAAAATGTTCTGTAGATTTTCAAACAGTGGGGTAGAGTATGGCAGAACCCTACCTGTCCAGGTCTGAGTTCTCAGAGAGCACACCTGGCCAAATGGGTGGATTGAAGGCTGGCCAGGAGGCCCGTATGTGGAGTTGGAGAACAGAGGAAAACCCGGGGCCAGATGGTGCAGAGACCGACAGGGACGCAGCAGCTAAGTGTGTGTGTGTGTGTGGGGGGACAAAAGTCCACCGGGTGTCCCGCGGTGTCTGCAGTAGGTAGAGAGGGAACAGAGAGAGTGGCTGGGAGACAGAGCCAGTGCTAGGGTGACAGAGGTGTGGTGAGAAGTGTCATGAGGACGATCCCAAGCGTGGGAGGTGTCTCAGGAGGAACATTTGGAGCAGAAATGGCCACTAGGGGCCACACTGGTGACAAGCAGCAGCCTGGAATGTTATAGCACCTGAGATGTCACTGACCTGGAAACGGTGTTAGAAACAACACAATTGGTCCCTCAGAGGGTCTGATTCAACAGATGTGTGACAAAGCCAAACAGTATGAATTTTAATAAGCTCTCCAGAGCCTGCATAGACTGAATACCTGATCTCATTTGGAAAACGACACTGGGCAGTGACAGCCTCCTGGCCTAGATGGCTATGGAAGCTGATGGAGAATAAGAGTGGGTGCTGGATTTTCCTGAAGCACCTAGGGGAGACAAGAGAGAAGAAAGGCTCACAAGCATACCACTGACTCGCTATGTCCTGCTCACCCTCGCCCAGCCTGCCTTCAGGGCCAATGTGACAGCCAAGCCTGCCAGGCATAAGATGGCTTCCCTGGCACAGGGCAGGGGTGACTTCCCAGGCTGACAGGGACAGTAGCAGTACATAACACATTGAAGCTGTGTCTGTCACAGTAGCCTCAGCATCGAGCAGAGCCTGTGGATGCTAAGCTATTGGAAAACCTCCGACACGTGGCATGTGTCTGAGAGATGAAGATGGTGTGGTCTAGGCATCAGGCAATACTGGAGTGGGACATGTCATTGGTGGAGGCAGCGGTGCCAGGCCTGCACGGATGGACTCTGTAGCTGCAGGAGGTGCCACATGGGTGTCCTCGAGCAGGCCTGAGTGTCAAAGCTGCACCCACAGGGACTTTCTGGACAGAGGCGATGTTGATCTTGTCAGTAAGAGTGACAGAGAAACAGCCTCTCATTTTCGGAAAGAGGGTGGGCTCTTCCATTCTTGCTGTTCAGATAGAAAGGCCCAGGATGCCGGCTTTTCCCTTCTATGTTCAGAGTTTAGCACCACAGAGCAAGGCTTGCTGTTTTAGAAGTATTTAACACAGCAAGCGGAGGGGGAAAACCTCCATTCACAAATCATCTTAAGTTCACACGTGATGCTGTCCTTAAAAACCCGAGCCCTGTCATTCTCCATCATTAAAAAGGCAGCGATCATCATTATCATCCACTTTCTGATTCAAGGAAGTCAGAGAACCCCAAGTGGGCAGAGACACATCAAGGCCAATCTGAACTCTACTGGCTTTTCCGCAGCTGGATGGAGTGCGTGCTGTCGGTGAGATCCCCAGATTATATTAGCAGATCCAGGCTGAGAATGGGGGCTGCTGGGAAAACGCTCTGGGCATTCCCTGTTTGCTTCTTAGCTTCCTGATGCTAAATGAGGCACACACAGCCGCTTGTAGCAGATCAAATTATGAAGAAACAAAACCCACGAGGAATCCATCGACCCTCACAGACACCACTTCCTGACCTTGAGATTGAGGTTCCTATCCCGTCACTGCATCAAGCACTAATACACACCTCTCTAATGGGGACTGGCGCAGGTACAGATTGTAACCCTAGAAAGCAGCGGAAATGTGTCTTAAGCCACACACAGACAACACAAACATCTAGAATGGCTCAGCTGAATGACTCCTGTGATGATGTTAGAAGCAGACGTTACATCAAATCAACTTATCAGGTCCTGGGTAGTTCCCAGCATCCACACACTCCATGCCTCTGCATCTTTCTACTTCTTAATAGGCACACATACCAACACTCTCACTGAGGCTACCAGGCACCCATCTGTTCTCCCTAAGTTTGGACTCTTTAGGTCCCACTGGGAACAGGCACTGGGAATCCTCACAAATAAAAACTCCATGCTGAGTGCCAGGAGGCGGCTGGTATTTTACGGATCACAGATGAATCACCAACAAGTTTTCTAACTCACTCTGTTGGCTCCCCCACCTACCCCCATGAATCACCTATCATGAAACTTAAGACTTTTGGCACCAGAGCGGCTTGGCAGTCCAAAGGAGGTGGAAGAGGAACAGCGGAGGGGGCGGGGTCTGTTTGCTAAGACATCACTAGGAAGACATAGGCAAAGCTGATGTCAGAACTGGACGTTTGGTTGCTGGAGAAAGTAACCAGGGTAGTTTTCATTCCTGGGATGTAAAGCTATGGAGCCAGCTACTGTGTAATCTCTTTATTCTCCATAGATTGTGGGCTGCAGACGGGACCGGGAAGTCTTGGGTCCTGGGGAGGGCTGATCTGAAGAAGTTCTGCAAACCCATCAGCAAAGAACACCAGGACCACAGCCTGGCTGAGTCTGTGAGGCCATCTTAGACATCCCCTGAAGCCCTTCAGAAACCCACAGCCCCTAAGCCCAGAGCTTCTTCAACACCGGAGTCAACTCTGAAAGCTTGTGTTTGAGAGGATTAGTTGGCACCCTGGGTTGGGGAGGAAAAACCAACCCTTGAAAGTTTATATAACTTTTATTCTGTGTCCCTTGTCAGCAGGTATGGGCTCTAAGTGCCTTCAAAAGGGACTGGGGTGCCATCCTGCCTATTACTTCCCATGGAACCCCAGGGGCACGTGGGACCTGGTGGAGTTATTTTAGCTCTCTCCAGAGAACAGCTAACACCAACCTTTTTCAGGTCACATCTGGCTTAGTTCTGACTCTCTTTGGGGACACATGCATTGGATATTATGTGGTTAAAAGAGATTTGATGTCCTTAAAAAAAAAAAGGGAAAAAGTACAATTCAGGAGTCTATCAATAGCTGAACCACTCCATATGGTCTCTATGTCAAATATTCCACGTGCTTTTTTTAGTACAGTGGCATTATTTTAAAAGTTGGGAGGAAGGACACACTTTGGTTAACAGACACTCTGTAGCACCAGAGGACATAGGCGACAGCGAGGGGCCGTTTAAACTCTCGCAGTGTACTGTGAGCATCAAGCTAGGCTGTGCCATTCTAACACCACTGTACATTCTTGAGACCCATCAGAACTCTGAGTGCGGCTTCCTCAGCTAGCACACGAGGTTGACAAGGACTGCTTTGTAAGGGACAGATGTTTACAGCCTGGTGGCTGCTGTCCCTCGTGCTATGTGAAAATGACTTCAACAGGAAGCCTTGACACCCCCCCCCCCGGGCAACATGCTACCTACCTACAGGACATAAGATGACTGCGTGGAGAAGCTGGCAGAGATACCCAGCCACCGTGCCTCCCACTTTGAGCCTTCCACCAAGTTCAGGGCTCTAATTAAGCACTTTCCATTTTCAAAACAAACTCGAGCAGTAATGACAATCTTCCCTCCTTACCTTCCAGGAATAGCCTGAGAACAAGGCAAAATCCCTTGACTTTGAAGCTCTGCAGCTAGGACGTCATGTTCTTCCTACCCCACTGACCCAAATTATATAACCCTTCTTGTGTCTCCTGCCACATGGATCCCAGAGAGGGTCACGGCTCATCCCAACGTTCTCAGCTGTGTTCAAGGGAGCCCTGGAGGGAAACTGGCATGTGTCTTTCAGGATGGAAGTCCCATCGTCATGTACTCTGGGCACTGAGACTTGACCTCAGCTAACAAATGCATCTTTTAAAGTGAACCGGGTCTTCACTGTTTGTGTGGATGTCTAATTGAACATGTTACATAACCTGAGTGCACACAGCATTCTGGATCTATTAATAACCAGCTGTAGCCAAACTCTAAGGATTCTTCGAGTTTAGAGTTGAAGGACATCATTTGTTACTAACCATATACATTTATATGCAAGCTTAAAGCCCCTTCATACACAGCGAAGCCCAGACCCAAGGAGTGGGAATAAACTGCCCCAGGCTAGAAAGACGTGTTAACAAGAGGATGAGTGCTAGTGTCCCTTTTTCCTACACCTTGCTGTAGTCTGTCTACAAATCCTCTACACATCTTCAGTGACGAATGCTGTGTAGAGCGGAACACCTCGGAGACCCCACAGTGCTGAACACTTCCCAACCAGCAAAGGAGCCAACGACCTCACTCCTAGTCAGACAGGGTGGGCCCACAGAGGAATCACCTTCACCTGGGTTATCTATTTATGCACCATACATATCCTTCTGCCCTCCCACAGAAATCTAGGCACCTCGGATGTATTTTAACTAGAGGCCAGCTTGGGTACTGTGTGGACGAGCTCAGCTTTTGAGATCTTCTAGACAGGAAGTGGGTCTTAACTGAGCAAAACTGAAAAGGCAGAATCTAATCTGCATTGTCCATTTTCAAGGTGTTGTGCGTGTATGTGTAGGGAAAAGCCCCATTTTCAAGGTGCTGTGCGTGTATGTGTAGGGAAAAGCCCCAAAGATGCGAGGAAACCAGTGAATTCAAAGTTAAATGCCAGAAAGGGGATCAATGGTGTATTGTGTAATCCACTTTTCGGGTGCTAGCAGGGTGATATATGATCTGAAATTTCATAATTACATTGTCATCTTCAGGAGTAACTTAATGAAGATCATTTCTCTGCATTCATTTTTATTCAAAACTGTACCCATTAATCATGAAGACCCAAAACACACAATTCTGGGAGATTAATGCTGCCACCAGGAAACATTGCTTTTCCTTCACATACCCCACGAGCATGCCAAAAGGAAGGGAATCTTTTCTCTGGTTTTGTGAATTTCAAATAGCCACCAAACCCTGCTGGGGGCTAGGTTTCTGGGAAAAGATGGCCTGGGTCCACTTGATTTGGGATTCAGTACTGCTTTAAAAGGCTCATTCATCTACATCTTTAAAAGGCTGATGACAACCCATTAACAGCCCATAGGTCAAGTTGATGCACTCAGCTCTAATAACAGCCCCAAATAAGACAAAATTAAGTGAGGGTCAGAACACACCCTTGCCGGCCACCTTTCTTCAGCTTCTCTGAGTACACTCGTTGGCCTCCACCTGTCACTAACATAACCAGCAGAGAGTAGAGGTGTGAGACCAAGCTCACACTGATGGGTTAGGCTGAGATTCACTTACCAAATGTAACTGATTCTTTTCAGGGAGCAGCAAGGCTTGTTAGCCACTCCACTTCCCAACACACTGTGTGTCAAGGTGATACAGTGAATTTATCAGTTCCTAGGAGCCAAAGCCATCTCTCCAATTGAAACGCTGACCATATCCCATCACCCCAGCCTTGGGACACTTTATAGCCATTATGTTTTTGCTCAATAAACAACCACTATGCCAGGGGTATCGCCTCCTTTGGCTGAACCGAACTCTCAAAGCTCTTTTGGCGCCGAGTTCTCTTCTTGGAAACCAACCATCTATTCAGTTCACAAGTCTGTGACTGGTGGGCTTTCACACCCTAGACCAGGCTTGTGACCCACTAGTTCTCATACTCAGATTCCTGGACCTCGGAGAGAACCTGGGACATCACCCATCCCAGTCCCGATTCTTCTGTTAACACAGACCCTGAGACCCCTGGGGCAAAGGGTCTTCCCCGGCACAACACCTTCACAGGTGACTTGAATACTCAATCCCCTAAACAAGTGCTCAGAGAGGACCATTCTCCATGGCCTCTTGGTTAGGATTACCTGCACGCACTTAGGAGAAGAGTCACTGACTGCATATCAGGGGACCTGGGCAAGCAGAGAGCCTCATGTCCATACCAACGCCTATCACCCCCCACCCCCGGGCTAAGAAGTGTGAAGTTCTATTGACACACAGAGTGATGGCCACTATGAGTCAGGACTCAGGTGGCCTCTGCCTTCTGGCCCTACAGAACCAGCCCCTAGCTCCTGGGAAGTAGCTAGCTCTAATTTGTAGAATCAGCCCAGAGTAAAGGCTGAGATGCCATGTGAGGCTGAACTTGCGTGGGGCACACAGCACAGAAGGGGACACGTGGGGGCAACTGAAACCCTTCTCTACCCTCCGAGAGCCCTGGAAAACAGAGACCGGAAAGAAAGCACCAGGAAACTGTATTGACACCCCTCCCCAACACCGCACCCCCAGCTGAACGAGGAGATTTCAGTTACCACACACATCAGGATTGGCAGCATTAGATGGAGGAGTGAATGGAAAATACATCCTACTAGGAATTTGTTGCATCTCAAGCGTCATTAGAAGGAGTGTTTTCACACACATACAGTGGCTCTCGAGACGGAAGCAGCTAGTGAAGGAAAGAGGCAGGCGTGTTTGTGACAAAGGGATCAGTTTGAAGAGGTGGCGAGCACCTGGATTTCCATCTCGGGACCTTGATTAGCACATTCAATCACTCTGGGCCTCAGTTTCTGTATCTGAAATACTGAGAAATGGAACCTTACTTGCATAGAGTGGTTTGGAGATACACCACCCAGCAATGCCTGGACACACACCAAACATCATGGTCCCCCAAGTGACTAAGTCTGAACCCAGATTTCACACACAAATGCGTATCTAGACCAAACAGGTCTCTTGCATGCCTGCATGTCAAGCCTGCTCCTGTTTCCCGGATAGCCCAGGAAAACACTGGGTCATGAAGGCACCTAAACAGTTCAGACTCAGGTAGGGTTTGGGGGCAGGTTCAACGCATTAGCTTGGTGGTTGGAGAGGGGGCTTTGGGGGCTGCCTTGGAGCCCTCCAAAGGGGCTTTGTTTCTTAGGCGAAGGGCCTGGCTTACCGAGAAGAGCATCCGGAGGCAAGTGGGGGGCGCGCAGGGCACGCAGCAGAGCCACAGCCCGGCCCGGGCCCGGGGCGCAGGAGCCAGAGGAAGACGAGGAGAGAAAGGTGGCCGCGGGTTCCTGCCTCATTCTCCCAGGCAGCAAGGACCCACTGGCCGCTGGCCGCTGAGGCTGACCGCCGGGCACCGAAGCCCGATCGTGCTGCTCATGTCCCTGTCAGCGGCTGGCGAGGTGTGCGTTGTTTGGTTGTCTGCAGGCGATACCCGGGGGCGCCTCATGCCCCACGCCTGGGCTCGGAGGGAAGATCTCTGAGGGCAGCAGCGCCGGGGAAAGGAGAAAAAGAGCGTGAGAGCGCACTGAGCTGCGCCCGGCGGGGCCAGGGGCGGGCAGCACCGCGCGCCCCACCCACCGCGCTCTGCGCCCCGCGCCGTGCACCCGCCGGCCAGCCGAGCCCCAGAAACTTTAGCACATGGCCAGTCCGCCGGCCGCGATGGCCCGAGTCGCCCCGCTGGTGGCGTAGTCCCGCCCCGGCCCCAGATGGCAGCTTACCGGCAGCTACCGCAACCGCAACCGCAGCAGAGGATCGCCCACCTGGCCGCAAGGAGAGCAGAGCGCACCAGCGGGGGAGGAAGAGGGGGCGGCGACGTCGGGGTCCCCTTAGGGGAGGGGCAGCTAGACAACCGCGATCAGCGCCTTTAAGGCATCCAACGAGCCGGCCCAGGGGGTCTGCAGGCCCTGATAGGGGTGTGTCTGTGCATCCCTCGCCCCGCGGCGCAGATGCTGACGAAGTGCGCGGGTTTCCCTGGCCCGGGTCTGCGGAGCCAGCCCAGTTACCTAGCGACTCTCTCCGGGAAGCCCACGCTGACGCGCTAGGAGCTGGGCTGCGGCAGAGGGGAGGGGAAGAGCAGGGAGGGAAACGTAGGGGCGGGAGTGGGGGGGGTGATAGGAAGGGAGCTCCGGTGGGGGAGGGGTCAGGGGAAAGGCTGATTTTGTTGGCCAGTGCTCCTCCCTCTACCTCTACGTTGCTGCTGGGGAGTGGGCCTGGAAGACGTGGTCTCTCTTAGCTCAGTCCTGAGGATCAGGGACCTGCTCCTGGCTGAGATTGAAAGGAGGGAAAATCATTGCCGGGGTTACAGCAGCAGGTGGCGGCGACGTGGACCGTGAAGGCCTCATGATCATAGGAATGCAGAGATGAGCCAGCGAATGTGGCTGTGGCGCCTAGGTGTATGTGAGGCGCCCCCGCCCACGTGGAGAACTTGGAGACCTAGGAACTTGGAAAGAGTCTCCTCCCTTTTCCTGGCCTCCCTCCCTCCTTCCCGGACATGGACATTTTGTTCTTGCTGTGTCCTCATCATGGAAGCTCTGGTCCCTATCTCATGGGTCTGAGCTCCTCCAACCTCTCAGAGAAGCTTGGGGGTGGCTGCTAGGTTAGTTACGCGCTCTATCCCCAGCCCCATGACTAGCATCTGGTGTCTAGTTGCAGGAACTCAAAAACCTGCCTCCTCTTGATGTCTTTCAGGCCAGAATGGGCTTCAAGCCCTGGTAAGTCCAATTATTTGCAGCTTATAGGACATTTCAAAGTAACTTAACATCCTTACTAAAATAGAGTCTTCGTCTCAAAAGGTCACAGCCAAGTACTGGTTACAGATGTCCTGTAAGGTGTACAGGACATCTGGTTCTCTAGAACCTGTCCAAAAATACACCCCAAGGCTCAAAGAGTCCTTGTCAGGCAGGGACCACAGTCTCTGAGGTTCTCGAGGCAAAGAGTCAAATGTGGTGAGTACCTCCTAAGGAGAACCCAGACCCTTTGGTCAGCAGATTCTCAGACCCTACCATCACCAGGGCAGCAACTGCGTGCAAGGGCTCCTCCATAGCTAAAAGGCTCGCTCCAAGTACTTTCTCTTCCCTACCGGCCCCAGGACCGCAGGACCCACACCGCAGGACCCACATCCCGGCCACTCTCACCATTGAAGACTGGAGGAGGGGCCACTGAGGCTTTTCTTGGTGGTGGTGGTCTGCAAACTGGTTTTTTCTCCCATTCATTTATTCAGCTATATTGTTGAGCCTCCTACTAACCCTTCCACACAGAGGCCAGGCAGGGCCCCAGACCAGCACTTTTGCTAGAGAAAACAGCTGTCATTCCTAACCCCTGGGCAATAGTTGTGTTCTGACATCTCCCAGCAAAATTGGGAGCAACATCTCCGAGTTTGCCCCCAGTTTTTATGGATGATGGCAGCTCAAAAATCTACTTTCTTCACTGCTCACTCCTTACTTGGGGGAATAATTTGACATTTCATTTGGTCAGGGAGTCCAGGACTTAAAATGTCTATTCCGTGCCCAGTCATTTGCAGGCCTAACTGTTCCAGCAAACCGAGAGCCAGTGGGAAAGCATGATTAGTTAGTGTGTCTCAGTTATGGTTTGTAGTAACACAGCAAAACAACAAAAACACCCAGCACTTTCATCGTGTGTGTGTGTGTGTGTGTGTGTGTGTGTGTGTGTGTGTGTGCGCGCGCGCGTGTAGTATATGTTCATGGGGTGCATGCATATGTGCATGGGAGTGTATGTGCACATGTGTGCAGAGGCCAAAGGTTAATAGGTCTATGGCCAGTATTTCTTCTGATACACTCTGCCTTTATCTTTTGAGTCAGGGTCTCTCTCACTGAACCTTAAGTTCATCAATTTGGCTAAAGTGCCTCAGAAATATTCCACCCACTCTATTTCTTATGCTGTCACCACTGTATCTGTTTTGTTTTTTGTTTCTAAACATGGGTTATATGTTTGTATGACAAGCACCTTAGCAACTGAGCTCTCTCCCCAGCTCCTGGAGTCAGTACACTGATAAGATCTGCATGCCCACGTTCATGTTGCAGTATTCACAGTAGCTAAAATAGGTCTCAATATAAATGTTCCACAGCGGATGGATGGATATATATATATATATATATATATATATATATATATTACATTAAATCATAAAAAAAAATGACAGGCTACCATTTGTGGCGCCCTAGATCAGATCAGTCTGGAGGATGTTACATTAATGGAAGTGAGCCAGACATAGGATACTAATCAGGGCTCTCCAGAAGATCAGAAGTGATAGAATAAGTATATTTTAGAAGGGGATTCATCAGATTGGCTATGTAATATAGTCTGGGCAGTCAAACAAGAACTATCTTATATCAGAGAGACTGAGACAACAGTAGCTGCTCAGTCCATGAGGCCGGAGCCTCAGCAGACCCAAGCTGGTGCTGAAGACCCCGAGGGTTTCTGGAGGGCTGGCCTCTAGTCCAGTGGAAGCCACAGTTGGGTCCTAGTATCAGTGAAGGATGTAGCAGAGCCAGCCACAAAGCAGATGAACTTGCCTACAAGAGTGAAGACAGGCAGGTAAAAAGCAAAAAGCAAAGCAAAACAAACAACAACAAAACAAAAAAACGGAAGGGGCCACTAACATTCAGAGTAGGTCTTCCACTTCAAGTAATCTGATCAAAAGTACTGCTCACAGGAGCACCCGGAGGGCTGCCTTTTAGTTGATTCCAGAGTCAATCAACCATCACATGAAGCCAGTCAAACAATGTGAAGTCTAGAGAGGCTGCTCTCACAGGAGTAGAGACTACAACAGGACATAGCAGACAGGGCAGAGTAAGGAAGGCCCTCAGCTTCAAAGCTACAGTCAGGAGGAATAAAGGCCAGGGTTCTGTCCCACTGCTGAATGGCTACACGTAACAATATCACAATGCATATTTCAAAATGCCTGGAAGAGAGTGTGGGCCGGCAGGCCTGCGTGCCTGCCTCCCTCCTCCTTCCCTCACTCCCCTTCCTTCCTTCCTTCCTTCCTTCCTTCCTTCCTTCCTTCCTTCCTTCCTTCCTTCCTCCCTCCCTCCCTCCCTCCCTCCCTCCCTCCCTTCCTTCCTTCCTTTCCTTCTTTCCTTCTTTTTTCTTTAGAGTCTTTTTATGTATCCCAGGCTGGCCTAAAACTCACAAGGCTCCTTTCTCAGCCTGTAGAATGTGTGTGCACCAAGGGAGAAAATTCCAAACAGGATTTACCACATCCACACAAAAATATTTGAAGTAGTGGATATGCCTGATCAGACGGTGGTGCCATGCATGCAAGATACTCAGAAGGAGGTGACACCAACTTCCAGTCACTGTCTTGAGGAACCTACATGACACTTACAGGTCAACCCAGGCCACCAAAGACAACAGTTGCAATTTTTTTCAGAACAAGGAAGAGCACTTTGATACTAGACCAATGATGGGGAAATTATATTTCACAGACCAAATCCAGCTCAGCAATGACTTTTGCTAACCAGTGTATGGGTTTATGTGATAAAGCTAAGTACAGAGACATTAATATCCAGCCCCAGCTAAGAGATGTCTAACACCATGAGCTGTCCGTAGGTAGTGAGTTCCCTGTCACCTTTGATTTTCGATCAAAAATAGAAGATCTAATAAACTGTAACTTATTGAGAAGGCCCCCAAGAGAACTTCCTTAGAGACTGTGAGAGTGTAGCCTCAAGTCAGGTATTCGGGTTTCCTTGCTTTCTGGTCCTCATGAGAGTTAAAACTATAGATGAGTAGCTCCTCCACAGAGCATATTCAGGAGGACAAAACCAGTATCTGATGCCTAATGATGAGTGCACTAACTCTTACTTCTTGATCTCTGGGCCACCACTATAGCCAGGTGACTTACGTTACCTCCGCATGTGTTTACAAGGGGTTAGGTTTGATGTCAGGGAAGTCAGCTCGCTGGGCTTCTATTGGGATTTCTAGGGACATCATTTAGCAAACTGCCAGACTGTGCACTGGACAGAGCATTTGCCCTTGGAGGCCTGGCCCCCTGGGCCCTTGGACAGCCTGAGCAGATTTCAATGATGATTTGGAAGTATCTAAAGCAAATGAGCTATACAGCCCGGTGCATCGATCAAAAGAAGCTGACTGTTGATGCTGTTCACATCAATCAAAGGAAGATGACTGTTGATGCTGTTAATGGGAACTTGCTTCCTTTCCAACTGGGATCCAATGATCTCTCAGAGGAGAACCCAAAGTCAAGGTCATTTTGTGTCGTCCCTGTCCCCCACCCCCTCATCCCCCACCACAACCCTTTAAGCTAGACTGAATACAAAACAGGTAAAGTCTCTCCGTCTCAGACAGCTTGGAAAACACTATGGTGCGATGGTGACAAAACCAAACGTCTCCTACCATGATCTACAATGCATGCAGGGACTTCTTGACCGCCAAAAGGGATGCCCCTTAATGGTTAATATTCACAAAGGCTTGATTGAGTAGACTGGTGCTGCCTCTGTGCACAGACCTGCTTTCCAGTCCCAAAGTGGCTCTATCCCACCCACGCTGCAGCAAATCCTAGGCACCAATTCTTTCTACAGCCCTCACTACTTTGAGAATTGATTCCTCTCCTTTATCAAAGTAAAACAGAAAGAAGAAGGAATTTAGTCTACTGTGCAATTTGCATTATTCCTGTCATGGCTATTTCAGGTGCTGGCACGGTGTGTTTGGTCCTTTGGATGCCCCAGGTAGGGCTTTCCTCTTCTTCAGACTAGAAGGCATCCATTCTCTGGCAGTTTATCACACTCAACACCTACTTAAGCCAAAGGCATGGTGTGCTCTCTAGCTAGGAGAAATATTAATGTTGTCTAAGCCATAGGATTGTATACAATCACAAAGAACACCAGGGCCTTCCACCCAGTGGGACTCAAATCACGTGTCATGAAAAGCATCTCCAAATGCCTTTGCAGAGATCCCCTAAGTCAGACAGTCCAGTGTTTTCAGTTCCCATTCATCTGTGACAGCGATTATCACATCTCAAAGCTGGAATGTCACCTCTAGCTTCTCCTTCCCCTCTGGCTTCTTTACAGGACACATTCCTTTCCTTCCTGCTTTATGCTCACGTCTTCCATAACCAGAGCTTGAATAATGTAAAATTCTTAAATAAGAGTGGCTTCGTAATTTCCTGCTTTTTCCTCCCTCTCATGGCAATGTGAGATGTGAAAGGCAAGAGAACAATAGCTTTGTAGCCATTTAATTACAAACAAAACACATTCCTGGGCATTTTATTTATGACTATCCAGAGTTGACTTGCTGGGTTTGGGCTCTTGAGGTTAGATTGGAAAATATTGTGAAATTAATTGCTGTGAACACACCACACTCATTATTCCATTCCAGGGATTAGTATTACCATAGTAAATTCAGCCCTGCTGGGAGATTGTTTCATAAAACGGGCATTTCCATAAAATTACTAGAAATGTGAAGGCTATCACACTCGCTCATCTTTCCTATCAGACTCAACTGTCCATAATGTTAATTGCTCCAAGCCTGACAAATGTTCTCCAGTGATGGCGGAACCATGGTGATGATGAGGCAACACGCCATGGAGCTGACATACGATCTGAAGCCACTTAGCAGGCCTGTCCCCTCCACCCACACACCAGCAGACCGTGTCATCCCTGACCACTGACAGGAGCTTCCAGTAGTCACCTTAGTCACACTTACAGAAGAGATGGCTTGAGTAGCAGGAAGGCAAAATTTCTTCGCCCTGCCTTTCCATTCATGAGCTTTACAATGGCTTTATTTATTCTAACCAGCCACAGACCAGTTTGCCCTATTAGAGGCTCTGCATAAAGAGGCCACTGTGAGATCCCAGGGACAGATTCCTTTAGTGATAGCATAGGATGGTGACTGGCTTGCCTACAGAAAGCTGATTTCTCCTGAGACACGCTAGGGTAATTACACTGATAACCTGTTCTGGGGAACTTCCAAAGATGTGTCACGGAGGAAAGAAAGCTAAGGTCTGAGATCAGGATGGGAGCACCCCTGCTGGAGTCCCTCATCAGCCACCTCCATCATCACCATCATCGTCATCTCCCACATTAATCACGTCACAGTTCTGTGGCAGCCCCTTTCGCCTCAGCCTACAGTTCACAAGTGAGTACATTTCATGAGCTATTTGAGAGACGGAAACACAGTGATCTCTAGGGCCCAAGACTGTCCCTGACTACGTCAGACACAGAGCAGCTGCTAACAGCAAAATGTGTTTGTTTATATAGTACAAGTCAGGGGATATCAGCGATAAAATGCAGCCCCTTCCCCCCACTCAACAAATGTAAATTAAGAACTTTTGAGAACAACCTCTCCCTTCTCTGAGAAAACAAAGTAAGAAACAAGAATAAAAACAACCCCCCCCCCATGACTGAAAGACCGTCCTTCTGTCCTTCCCAACTTCTGTCACCTTCAGAGCCCTCCCACTCAGACCTCTGTGTCATCACATCCACTTTTGGGCAAAGAAAAAGTGTTTTCCCATTTCATCTCCACCTTTGGTTCCTCAACCACCAGTGTTAGTTGTAAGAACCTTATTAACCACGTCATTGGAATGTACTATGTTTTCTTTGAAAATGCATGTCAGGGGCTGACAAGATGGCTCAGGAGGAGAGGAGCTTGCTGCCAAGTCAAACCTGGGTTTGATTCCCAATACATATGTGGCAGAAGGACAGAACTGACTCCTACAAGTTCTCTTATGACCTCGACATGTGTACTGTGGCAGTGCCCTGTGTGGTGTGTGTGTATGTGTGAAAGTACACACAAACAAACAAATAGTTGTAAAAGTTTTTAAAGAAAAGTAATGTCCAAAGCTGCACTGGGGAAATGGCTCAGTGGGTAAAGTGACCCAAGGTCAGACTTCCAGCATACATAAAACGCCAGAAATGATAGGGCATGCCTGCAGTCCCAGCCAACTGGGAGGGTAGGGCAGAGCCAGGAGAAGCCCAGGGACTCACTGACTGGCAAGACTTGCTGATTCAGTGAACTCTGGTAAGGTGAACAGAAAGTGACGTAGGCGCCAGTGTCAATTTCTGCACTCCCTAACATGAACCCACACGTGCAAATACATACACACTATACACACACAAAGAAAGAAACAAAGGAAGGAAGGAGGGAGGGAGGAAGGAGGGAGGGAGGAAGGAATAAAGGAAGGAGGAAGGAAGGAAAGAGGAAGGAAGAAGGAAGGAGGGAGGAAGGGTGGAGGGAGGGAGAAGGAAGGAAGGAAGGAGGAAGGAAGGAAGGAATGAAAGAGGAAGGAAGGAAGAAGGAAGGAAGGAAGGAAGAAGGAAGGAGGGAGGAAGGGTGGAGGGAGGGAGGAAGGAAGGAAGGAAAGAGGAAGGAAGGAAGAAGGAAAGAGGAAGGAAGGAGGGAGGAAGGAAGGAAGGAAAGAGGAAGGAAGGAGGGAGGAAGGGTGGAGGGAGGGAGGAAGGAAGGAAGGAAAGAGGGAGGAATAAAGGAAGGAGGAAGGAAAGAAGGGAGAAAGGAAGGAAGGAGGAAGGAAGGAAAAAGGAAGGAGGAAGGAAGGAAGAAAGGAGGAAGGAAGGAAGAAAGGAGGAAGGAGGGAGGGAGGGAGGAAGAAGGAAGGAAAGGAGAAAGAAAAGAAGAAAGGAAGGAGGAAGGAAGGGAGGAAAGAAGGAAGGAGGAAGGAAGGGGGAAGGAAGGAGGGAGGAAGGAAAGAAGGAATAAGGAAAGAAGGAGGAAGGAAGGAAGGAAAGAAGGAAGGAGGGAGGAAGAAAGGAGGAAGGAAGGAGGAAGGGAGGAAGGAAGGAGGAAGAAGGAAGGGAGGAAGGAAGGAGGAAGGGAGGAGGGAGGAAGGTTGGACGGAGGAAGGAAGGAGCATAGCAGAATTGCATGTCTCCATTAGTGTCTTCTTGGTGCTAGTCATTCTAAGTCCTTCTGGGGACCCTTGCTAACCACGTGTCACAGAAGCTTGTATGAAAGTGTGCATCCTTGAGAACAGGAAAGGTAGATGAAAGTGAAACCCATGAAATTGAAATGTGCACGGGTTCTCCGCTTTCCTGTCCCAGTGTCACTAATTCAGGAGGTGGGGGGAGGGCGCTCGTGCATGTGTGTGCATGCACACTCATCCATGCTGGGTCAGATGGCTGGAGACGCTGTAGAAGCCAAGGAATGTGACCAAGAGCACAGGAGCAACAGGCAGTGATGGGTGGCAGCTGAGTTAACACAGACAGAGCAAAAAGAGAAAGAAAACAGACAGCACAGACACAGGGAAATCTGTCGGTCAGATCAGCCAAACTTCTCTGGAAAGGCAGTAGAGAATATGTTCACCCCCCTCATTTGGTCTCACAACTGCTAAGTGACTAGAACCCACGAGCTGTCGAGTTGCAAGCTGAGTAGAGAGGGTGAAAAAAGAAAGTGCAGTTCTCTCTGTTTGAGACACTTTCTGGCGAATGCTGACTTGAGAACGAGCACAAACCTGCCCTCTCTTCTCCGGCTGAATCACCCTGTCTTACAAAGACCCTGGGGATTCTTGGGTGGGTGCAGTCACACTGATGTGTGCAGAGTCAGAGCCTGTGAGGGGTTACAGCCTTTGGAGATGCTTCCCCCCACCAGGTCCTGGAGTGTAATATCTAGGAGATGTCCACAGAGCCATGAACATCTCTCCAATAGGTGGGAAAACACATACAACTTATAAAAAAATATTGCAGTTGATTTTCCTTTCTTTGGGGTGGGTGGTGACAATAGCTGGAGTGAAGGTGGATTGAACACCTGCCACAAAATGCTGGTGTTCCAAGACTTGTTTATTTAATTCCTTAACCAAACCCAAGAAATAGGCCACAGAGGTGGTTGGGACACAACCAAAAGCCAATGTATAGGTTAGCTTTCGCTAGTAGCCACAACACGCAGTGACTTACAACAATACACATCTTGTGTACAGGTACGGGGGTGCACATGTGTGCGTGTGCACATTGATGTCAGGTGTCTTCAATCTCTCTCCACATCTTTGGTTGAGATAGGCTGTCTCACTAAACCTGGGTGTCATCAATCAGGCTGACTGGTCTGTGAATCCCAAGGGTCCATCTTTCTCTACTTCCCCAGACTGGGATAATAGGGGTTTTCATATGGATACTGAGGATTAAATTTAGGTTCTCATGATCACACAGCCATTTCTCTGGCTCATCTCTAAACACACACTTAATCATCTCACAGTTATTGAGTTAGAGATAGAGGCCCATCTTTGTTGGGTTTTCTCTCAAGCATGCCAGCCAGGGCTGGGATCCCATCAGAGGGCTTGGTGGGCTCATCTCCACTTCAACTATTCCTCATGGCATCGCTGGCACAGTGGAGTTCCCCGAGGGAAGCTGGACTTGCTTCAGCATTTCCCAGCTGACTTTTGGCTAGAGGCCATTCTCGGTTCCTTGCCATATGGGCCTCTCCATCAGTTTGCAAACCGTGCAAGTTGAGAAGGCAATAAAAGGAGTCTGCTGGAAAGATGGAAACATAATCTTACATAATCTAATCACCAGCATGGCATCCTCTCACCTTTGCTATGGTTTATTGATTAAGAACAAACCCCAGATCATGTCTGCAATCAAGACAAGGAGATTTTACAAACATATGAAGACTGAGAATCTGGGACCTTGGAGACATCTTGGAGTCTCCCTGGCATCCTGCCGTTTGCTTCTAATAAATGACCCTACCACCATCCTGCCTTCCAGCTATCCCTTCTTGTTTTCATGTCAGCGGATTCTTCTGTTCTCAAAGGCACTCAGCTCCAGCCATGCTTTCCTTCAGACCCAGCCATTCCAGCCTCCTATTTATGGTCTTTCCTGTGGGCCCTCTAGCCTTTATAGGAGCAGACACAGAAATTATGAAACATCACTGTGATTAACCTTTTCCCATGAACCTGCTTTGTAGGATACACCTCATGCCATAAGCCCTGCAGCTTGAGGGTTCTGCATGGATTCTTTAGAGGTCACCTACTTGGTGGAGAAGGAGGGTACAGTTGTGAACTCAAGGTCACCATGCCAGTTATGAGCTGGAGTTTATCATATCCACTGGAACACCACCCTTATCAGCTTTAGGATGGAGTTTAAGCATCCACACCAGGCAAAGGATTAAAAGCTGTGTCAGAGGAACAAAGTTACATACTTTCATTAGGTTCCTTCATCCTGTCAACTATTATACTATTTCTTTGGAGAAATTCACTTAAAAAATTAAATTTGACCCTATGGACCAAAGAGGAGCCCCAGGAGGTGTTAAAATGAGGAATAGGGAAAACAGGAAAGTGCATTAAATATTCTACCTTCTTCGGTGCAAGTACTTGTTTGTGTGTCTTCTAGACTTCACCCAGATGCATCCTACATTCCATCCCATTCACTGTCACACTTTATTTCAGATACTCAGGCTTCCTCATCTGAACACCTCAACAGGCTCACCTCTGGCTCCTCAGCATCTGGCCTCTTGGCCTCCAACCCATGACCCACTGCATAGGCCTAGTGATTTTCTGTTATGCAGCAGAGTTTATTTAGGAAGACACAGCACACGCACACACACACACACACACACACACACACACACACACACACACACACACACAGTGCGTGAATATACTCACAGGCACATTAATCTACTTAACTGCAGATAGAAAGCCCACAACAGACCAAAGTACAGATATCACTAAAGTTCAACTTGGTAAAACAATGCATTTTATTGTCATTTTATTACTTACAGGAGCACAGACACAGCGGTTTGATTAAGAATGGCCCCCACAGGTTAATATATTCGAATGCTTAGTCACCAGGAAGTGACACCATTTAAAAGGACTAAAATGGTTAGGAGGTGTGGCCTTCTTTGAGGAAGTGTGTCACTGGGAGTGGGTTTTGAGGTTTCAAATGCTCAAGTCAGGCACAGTCTCTTCCTGCTGCCTGTGGATCTAAATGTAGAATTCTCAGTTCTCCAACACCATGGCTGCTTGTGTGCCCCTCCCCCACACCATGATGATAATGGACTAAACCTCTGAAACTGTAAGCCAGCCCCAGTTGAATGGTTTCTTTAGTTAAGTGTTGCCTTGGTCATGGTATCTCTTCACAGAAATAGAATGCTGACTAAGAAAATGGGGGGGGGTTGCTTACAGCTGACTCAAAGACAGCTGTATCACCAAAGCCCACCCCTGAATGGTGACAGCTCACAAAAGCTGGAAACCTGAAACACATAACCTGTATGCAGCTCAGTGGGTTGGAGAATATCTTTTCCCAGATGACTCAGTTTGTCTGAGCCTCTCTAGACAGCTCAGCAGGTCTCAGCTTCTAGGCAAGCTGGCTCTTTGTAATTTGGCTTATCTGAGTGATGCAGTCTTCACTTTTTATATACTCTTGAGGAAGGAGGGGCCTAGCGAATCTGGTCACTTTCAGGGACTAATGCTATTTTGTGTTGTTTATTTCCTTTCTAAAAGAGCTTCCCTGGTGGATAGAATGTTTCAACCTGGAAGAGACTGCTACACAACTTACCAAACCATAAAGGTAGCCATGTCATTCCTTGCCCTAAGATTTTCCAATTGTGTTGTCCATGACAGTGGTAAAAGCTTCGGCTGGCCCATGAGATCTTCACAGACAGCTGTTACTCAGTGATGTCTCTTACTTTTTAAACAACCTCTCTACACTGATAGTGTCCACACACCATTTCCCACATCCCCATGGTGGGTGTGGCGTTTTGAATGAGAACAGCCCCGTTGGCTCACAGGGAGTGAGTGGTACTATTAGGAGGTGTGATCTTGTTGGAGGAAGTGCGTCACTGGGGTGGGTTTTGAGGTTTTAAATGCTCAATCCAGGCCCAGAGTCTCTCTATATTGTTGCCAGATTATCTGGGTGTAGAATTCTTAGCCATTTCTCCAGGACCATGTCTGCCTGCATGCCACCTACAACAATGATAATGAACTAAATCTCTGAACTATAAGCCAGTTCTGATAAAATGTTTTCCTCTATAAGAGCCACTGTGGGCATGGTGTCTCTTCTCAGCAATAGAAATCATAACTAAGAAAGTGGGAATGAAGAATAGCATTAGCAAAACTTGCCAACATTCTATAGGTAGAAGTCAGGTGTGTGCACAATGGATCTTTCTAATAATATCTCTCCAGCAAAAAGCAGATGGTGAAGCAGGATGGAAAAAATGCCTCAGCATACCCGAGAAGGTCCTCTCCTGTCAGGTGCACAAGGAGAAGAATATCTGCTTCCCTGCGGTAGCTTCTGGTGTTCAAGTGAGGATTACTGGATGCTAGCCACCGTGCTGGTGTGGCGAGATGTTTGTTGATCCTGACTGCATCATTTTTGGCTGCATGTGTCTGACTCACAGTAGAGTATGTCATTTGTCATCAGGAACCCTGACAAAATACAAGGTCTTTTATATCCCTGTTCTAACAAAGTGTTTCCCGCTTGGCACGTCTCTATGTGTCCCATAGTGTGATCTCACTGTGCTACAGATATTTCAGACCCACCAAATAGCTCAGTTTTCCTCTGGCTCTTGGGGTTTCCTACAGCATGGCCCCCATGTCTAGACATTCACAGCTTTTCCTTATTCATCTAGATTACTCCTGTTCAGTCTTCAGTCTTAAAAGTCCCTTTAAATAACCCTCTTTGAATCATACTTCCTGCAGCAAATGGGCAATTGCATTTTAATTGGCAATTAACTCATCTACCTCTGTTGGCAAGAATTGTTTGGCCTTGTTGGCCATCTCCTGTGGGCAGCTCATGTTTTGCTTGTATATAAGCTTGCTTGCTTTTGTGTTAGAAAACGTCCTATCTAATTCAGTTAGCTGCCGTGAGAGTCTATAGACTGCTGGCTATACTCACTCACCATCCTCACTGGTTTGTGGAAGAGACTGTCTGATCCAAGCTGAGCCCATCAGAGTCTCTCATTAGATCTCTAAATCTAATATATGGGTCCACGAACTTTGGGAGCCATGTTCATCATGTCACTATTTGATCTTTGACAAGTTAGCATAAAATTAAAATTATTGAAAACAAACACTCCTGTTTGAGTCAGGAGTGTGATGCAGCTTTCCTGGGACCTCTGCCTCCAGGTATCATCAGAAAGCTGTCATCAAGAAGTCAACTGGTGTCCCCACCTATTCTCAGGGCTCAAATGGGGAAGCTTGTCCTGCCAAGTCCACATGAATAGGCCCTATGTGCTTTGTGTGTTGGCTTTTCTTGGCAATAGGATACCTCATGTCCCCTACCTGGTAGATGGCCAGAGGCTGTTCTCAGTTCCTTACCACTTGTTTCATTCAAACAAAGGAAAATATGCCATAGTCTTTTAAAAAAGAATTACTATGGATATATACTGTATGCTGAACACAGTCACCCAGCCCTGTTACTCCTGTTTGTTCCCTAGACAATTTGATGTATACTTTGATGTAGCTCTCTGTCTCTCACACACACAAAAAATAGAGAGATAACATAAAGTTATATAAAATCTAGGAACCACAAATGAGAAAACATCTGACATCTGCCTTTCTGAGAGGTCTTAATTCACTTACTTTGGTTGTATACAGTTGAATTGATTTCCTTGTAAATAACATACCTTCATTAATCTTCATGACTTCCATAAACTTCCACTGTGTATATATATGTCACATTTTATTTATCCATTTCTCTGTGGTTGGGCATCATAGCACATGGACTGTTAGAGGTGGCCTTTCATGATATTCTGTTGGATCAAATCAAGAGTGTTCAAATACTTGGCATTTGTTCAAAGAGTTTGCAGTTTGAAGTCATCAAATTATTAGATGTTGGAGCTTTTAAATGTTCTCATTTTATGTTCTGAGAAAGTTAAGAATGAAAAGGAAGTGTGTACTTTGTCCTTGGTCTCACAACTTTCGATACAAGGACAGCACTACTACACAGTTTTAAATTCTAACTGTACTTGGCTAGCTCAAATGCCTCCCCATGACATGGACAACAGCACAGCGGCTTGGAGGGGTGGTTTCTCATCATGAACAGTGGTCCCACAATTTCCTCATCCTTGAGGGGCTAGGGAGGTGGTTCAGGACCACGGACAGCAGCCCATCAAACATTTTGAGGCTTGTTCAGCACCGTGGATAGAGACTCTTCTGCCCACCCATCTCTTTGTGGTTGGGAGGTTGGGTGGGCATCACTGACAGAGGCCCACCTTATCTCCATCTCACATGTTAGACGAATAGCTCAGAACAGTTGACAGAAGTCCCATTTTCGCCTCGGAGACTGGATTAGACAGGGAACAGCTGTGTCACCTCCACCTGTGAGGTGGTTTAAAGGTGGGTCAGAACCATGGGCAGTGGCATCGTTGTTTTGCACTGCGTTTCAGTCACAGCTGCCCAGAAGGCTCCGCATCCATGAATACAGGATTGGAATTAAAACATCTGGTCTGCCAAATGAAGACTTAGAAGGGTGAGATTACTTTTGAGATGATTTATACTCTTGATATATATATGAGAGTATTCCTCGTGTGGCTGTGAAGGAGAGCATCTATCTCAATGCTTGTTGGACAAGGAATTTAGTTTAGTTGCTATTTTTTAACAGGCGTTCAATAATTCTTGAGAATCGGTTTGTTTCAGAGAGAAATCAGCACTCTTGTGGCTCAATGATCTAAAAATATGCTGTGAGAAAAATTATTTTATAGCCTAATGCAGAGTGCCTCTTTCTCTTCTTTATTTTTGCTGAATAATGTTCTTTGTTCTTGCAGAGTCATGTGCTTATTCCCCCACTGGTTTGGTTCACAGAATCCAAATAGTTGAGGCATTTTGCTTGCTTTTTTTTTTTTTTAATACTTGAAGGCTGTCAGCATGCATTTTGGCATAGCAGGAAGTGGCCCTCAAGGGGCTTCTCTTACTGGATCTGAAAAGGAAATCCTTCAAATTTTCTATTTGCAGAAACTTAAACATAAATACTTCAAGAAAAAAAGTGCCATTTTAAATGTCCCTGATTATGGATTTGAAGGTTCAGAGTGAGACAGTCATCTGTCCACATTATAGGCTAGTTATCCCCCTTAGATGTGGCAATGTTATTCCTTTAGAGCAGTTTTGGGGGTATTGGGAAGCAGATATGCACTCTCCATAAGATACACAGTGAAAGGTGGGCGTAAAGAGGATTAAACGTGAGTTTTAAGAACAAACACTGGGGGGATATTGCTACACACTCGTTGGGGTTCACACTTGGATCTTCCCCAGTGTCTGGTTTGGTTTCCGTTGCTATGATAAAAACACTCTGACCAAAAGCAAGTTGAGGAAGGAAGGGTTTATTTGGCTTACACTTCTGGACCACAGTCCATTATTGAGGGAAATCAGGGTAGGAACTTGAAGCAGAAACCAAAGATGAACACAGAACACTACTCACTGTCATTCTCTCTCTGGTCCATGTGCAGCTAGCTTTCTTTTCAACCCAGGACTACATTTCCAGATCCGGCACTGCCCAGTGTTCTGGATCCTCCCCCATCTATCAACAAGCAAGACAATTCCCCATCAACATGGCCCTAGGCCCATCTGATCTGGGAAATTCAGTTGAGTTTTCCTCTTCCAAGATGACTCTAGGTTGTGTCGAGTTGACAGTAAATACTAACCAGTAATGCCACCATATGCTGCAAACTCTTATGAAGTCAGGAACTTTGCCATTCATCTTAATGTCAGTCCTATCCCCATGCCAAGCTCTAGATTCCCAACAAAGGTTCTGTGTTTTGAAAGGAATAACTCAAATAAAACAGCTCTGTATCATACAAGGACTGAATCTGCCTTCTCCACAAAATTGCATTGTTGCTTTCTCTTCTTTTTCTTTTAGCTCTCTCTCTCTCTCTCTCTCTCTCTCTCTCTCTCTCTCTGTGTGTGTGTGTGTGTGTGTGTGTGTGTGTGTGTGTGTGTGTGTGTGTGTGTGTGTAATAACAGCAGTTGGAAAACTCCAAAAGGACTACTGTAACTCAAAGTCTTGAAGATGGCAGCAATGGAGAGAAAGCATGATGAGGGAGTGATAAAAAAATATTTTTATTGTGCCATGTAGCAGTTGATTATAATTACAATACAGGGAATTTTGATATAAGAAATCTATTTCAGATGCTTCTAAATGGAACCCTGTTTGTCAACAGCTGAGAGCCATTGTTAGCATTCTTCATCACATCTCAGCAACATGACATTACTCACCACAGTGCTGCTGTATAGACAGCAACACTTTACTTAATTCTGGAAGTGTCTAAATGAAGTCAGTGGTGGTTTTATTCCTTCTCTCACCAACCATGTCAGTTCTGCCGACAGAATCTCAAGAAAAGAGAAGATGTTTTTTGCTGTGCTTTGGGCACAAGACTTACCAGAGTCTTCGCTCCCACTGCAAAATATACACCACTGTCTCATCCCAGGGGCCTCTTTCAAAAATCAACAAATCTATATGAGGCCCCTTTGTAACTCTATAATGGATGTCCTCCCTCCTGCCTTCCCTCCCGCCTTCCCTTTCTTCCCTCTTTACTCCCCTTCCTTCTTCCCTCCCTTCCCTTGCTCCCTCTCTGACCTTCCTTTCTTCCAGTTTCTTTCCTTTCCTCATCCATTGCTTGCAAATATTATTTTCAGGAGATGAGCTCCTGTTTTAAGTAGTGAAAAGAATAAAAAAGAAGTAAGGCCTGAGTGGATCCATGAGCCCTTGGGGCCTCCTGGTTTGCTTCTGCTGGTATCAGCACTGCAGGAGGAAGAGGAGAAGGTGTATGTGAAAGATTCACCCTGCAGTGTTGAGGAAAGACACTAAGCCCCGCCCTGGACTGGAATGCCAACATTCTTGGAAAATCTATTTGCAGAGCTGCAGCTTTCTCACCTGCATTTTAAGGCTGATGGCTGAGGCATCACTGCATGTGAGGTCCTGGGCATGAAAGTCTTATAAGAACCATAGAACTCATGGCTGGAGAGATGGCTCAGAGGTTAAGAACACTGGCTACTCTTCCAGAGGACTTGGGTTCAGTTCCCAGCATTACGTAACAGCTCACAACTGTTTGTAGCTCCATTTCCAGGGGATCTGACATCCTCATATAAACATACATTCAGGCAAAACACCAATGAAAAAGTAAAAATAAATTTTAAAAAAAGAACTATAGAACTCACTCTGCAAAATTACCAACAGTGCTCTTGTTATTAATCACAATGGAATCTAAAAACACTGGGAACATTTGAACCTGACATCCAAAAGAGAATAATAAGTGGGCATGTGTACATCTATTCTAGACACTGGGGAGGCCAGAGGGTGGACAGTTTGAGGTCAGCCTGAGTTAAACCGTGAGAGTTAAATAGCAAAGTGTTCTAATTTACTTGTCTATTCCTGTGATAAACACCATGACTTCAACCAACTTGGGAAGCAAAAGGTTTATTTGACTAACGGGTCAGAGTCCATCATTGTAGGAAGCTAAGGCAGAGCCCTGGAGGCAGGAGCTGATGCAGAGGGCATGGAGGGTCACTGCTCACTGGCTTGCTTCTCGTGGTTCACTTGGCTTTCTTCCTTACAGCACCCACACTGACCTGCTGGGGGTGACACTGTCCATGATAGGTTAGGTCTCCCCACATTAATCTTTACAGGAGAAAATGCCCCACAGACACTCCCACTGACCAACCAGTCTGATAGAGACAATTTTTAATTGATATCCTACCTTCCCTAGTGATTCAAGATTGTGTCAATTGGACAAAAACTTACCAGCACATAAGGAAAATTTCCTCACTTCAATATCATATTCCCAGGACAGTGTCTAAGAGTGTGTTTTATAGGCAAGTAGCTGGGAGCAGCTGTTAACTGAATCCCATCACTGACGGAGGGATGGCTGAGAACAGGAGTGCCCCTCCTGTTTCTGCACTCTGTGTTTATTTCACATCTGCTATTGCCTGGGACCTAGGCTGGCTCTGTGAAGCAGAATGAGGCAGACAGGATCTGAGTCTGGCCCCTAACAACAACAAATTGAATAGTTCATCAACAAAAGAGATGGGGATGCGTTGGTGATGGTTTGGATTGTGAATGGGATATCTCTTGCAAGTGAATTATCTCTGTATTGAGTCTGGTGTTTCTAGGAGTCTTTAGCTTTCTTGTTATTTTTTTTTTGTTACATTTGCTGTTAATTACTGGTCACAGAAAACAACAGACCTGCTACTCTACAGATTACTAGAAAGGTTCTGACCTCATTGTCTACCTCAGAGCTACTGGTGTCTTTCCAAAGGAGCAGATAGAAGCACCTGGGATTTAAGACCTGGGAAGTGGCTTGAAGCAAGTGTGTTATGTCTTCCTTCTATTTTAGAAATGCCAACCAAAACCAGAGAGGCTGTTGCATGACAAAACTTTTTCTGGGAAGACACAACATACATCTCTACTCACTCTAGAGTGGCAGACCGAAGTACAGATGCTGCTAATGTCCAACTTGGTGAAGCAATGAGTTTTAGTGGGGTTAGTTAGAGGAGCAGAAATGACTCCAAGACAGCTGCACCACCAAAGGCCACCCCAGCATGTGTGACAGCTCAGAAAACACAGACAGCTAAACAGGTTGGAGAAGGACCTTTCCAAGTGACTGGTCTAAACCTCTAGTTAGTACATTTGTGACAGGGTTGGGCAGATAATCCAAGGTTTCACCCAAAACTCTTGTACTCATCTGGACTGCCCCCAGCTCTGAAATTAGATGGCATTCCATGCTGTGTACAGCCTTGTCCTAAGACGTGTTCCCCGGGCTTCCAGATTGCAAGGTGAGCTCTACAATACCCTGGCTCTTCCAGAAAATAAATGAGATGAAAGACTGAGTGTGGCATCATGGGAAGATTGGTTATGGTTTGCTTGTTTGAGGTGTGATTTCTATTTGTTTAGGGTATTCCAGAAACTTGGGGAAATACCCTAAAACTGAGAGATGAGACAGCATGCCCCTGAAGTCCCAGCTGCTTGGAAGGCTGAGCCAAGAGGATTACTTGAGTGCAGGTATTTGAGGATGGACTGAGAAAGATAAGAAAATTCTAAAACCAGCAAAAGGCCAGCTTATTGCTGACACAGAAAACTATTAGAAAAACAACCACAGAGAGTCTGGTTGTTGCTTTTCCCTTTACTCTCCAATGACCCTCATGCTGCCTGGACTCTTCAGTCATTTGCTTGGTTGGATGGTCCTTCAACTCATTCAGTCATTAAAAGTGAAGGTTATGTTATAGGCTCTGTGATAGGCTTGTCTCTTGTCTTTTGGTGGAGAGCCTTCTGGAAAAGTACAAATGCATGGAATGCACACATTGCTGCAGTTAGCAATTGGGTGTACAGAATCAAACTGTACCAGGGGGCAGTGACTAGGAGAGAATTTTGTCAAGATGCAAAGTGCAAGGAAACATGCTTAGGCAACAGATGGATTCCTAAGGTGGAAAGTGGCATTCACACAAGTACTCATTCATCCATCTATTTACCCTTCTATCCACACAACCACCATCTCCCTACCCACTCACTCATCTATCTGTCTGCCCATCCATCTATCTACCCACCCACCCACCCATCCATCCATCTACCCACCAATCCATCCATCCATCTACCCACCCACCCATCCATCCATCTACCCACCAATTCATCCATCTATCTACCCACCAATCCATCCATCCATCTACCCACCCATCCATCCATCCATCTACCCACCCATCCATCCATCCATCTACCCACCCATCCATCCATCCATCTACCCACCCATCCATCCATCCACCATCCATCCATCCATTCATGTATTCATCTATCCATCTATACCTCTATCCATCAATTCATGTAACCATAATTTATCTACTCACACACTTATCCATCCATGTACCCACTCATCCATTATCATCTATCCATCTCTCTTTCTCTCTTTCTTTCTCTCTCTCTCTCTCTCTCTCTCTCTCTCTCTCTCTCTCTCTCACACACACACACACACACACACACACACACACATAACCATCTAGCCAACCACCCATCATCCATTCATCCACCCACACTTACATCCATCTATCCATCCACCCACATACCCAGTCATCCATCCCTCCTTCCATCCATCCATCTTGCTAATAGGTATTTATGGTAACCAAAGAATACAGAGGTAAAAAATATAGGAATTTAGCAAGACCACAAGAGAGAAGGAGGTTTAGGGACAGCAAGAGTTTCTTTCTGCCTGGTGCTACACTTCCCATGTGGAGAAGCAGTAGCAGGAAAGTCTGAGAAGTGGGCAGGGACTCATCTCCAACTGAAACACTTAGGAGTGGCCACAGCAAGTTGGTAGTTTAGAGGGAAGGAGGAGGAAGGGCAGGGCGACATCGTTTACAAACTAGTTCTGGGTGTGAATGGAGGATGGGGATGGGTAGAAGGTAGAAGAGGCAAGAGAACCAATGAGGGGGAGGCTGTCACTTTTTCCAGCCAGGCAAAGCAACTGGGCAAAGGTCAAGTCTGTGGAGAGAGGCTGTCCCAAATCTCATTTTACATGCTGTGCCAGTTTGAATAAGAATGAGCCCCCTTTATTGAAACTGTTGGGGAAGATTTGGAGGTGAGAACTTGTTGGAGTAGGGGTGTCCTTGCTGGAGGAGGTGTGTCACTGGGGGTGGGCTTGGAGGTCCACCTGCTGCCTGTGGATCAGAATGTAAATAAAGCTCACAGCTTCTGCTCCAGCACAGTGCCATGATGCTTATGGACTCACCCTTAAAACTGAACAAGCCACTGATTAAATGCTTCCTTTTCTGATGTTGCCTTGGTCTTGGAGACTCTTCATAGTAATAGAATAACTGAGAGATAACAAGTCTTGCCCATGGCCACAACCTTGCGCAGAGTTAGCCTGGAGGCTGTAAATGTTTGTTGTGGAGAAGCCAGCTTCTGTCCCAGATTTCCAGAGAAGCCTGCCTCAGTGTCCTCATCAGCCATGGCTGGGACTTGGGCTGCCAGTCTTCTGACTTCACTTGTGACTTCTGTATCTGCCCTTTGACCTCTGTGTCTGCCCTCTGGGTGTCAAAGGCAGGTGTGTGCCACATCTGCTTTGCACTGAGAATGTTTGGGGTCTTGCAATGTGGACAATTTTCCTAGCTTGGCCTTCCAGAAAACACAAAGGCTGGAGTGTCAGGGAAGCTGAGAGAGGAGTGGGACTGGCTTGGGCAAAGTCTAAAAAGTATCTCTATAGCAGGAGGAGAGCCATGTGGAGGAAGTGGGGCACTGTTGCCAGGTGCTGCAGCTGCTCAGACAGTCGCAGCCCACTGTGGACAGTGACTATGGGGGACACCAGGCATGGGTATAGGTTGTTAAGATGGAGAACACTCTTACTAAAAGGGCTGAGCTGGGTGAGAGGAGAGGAGGAGAGGAAACTATTCCAGCAGTTCTTGATGCTTAGTGCATCACCGTGTCTGTAATCCACATCTTCCCCAAACCTCGTCAGCCAAAGGGGCATCGGCCAAGACGTTGAAAAGAAAGACATCCTTGCAATGCAGTAGGTGTTCACTATGGGCTGACTGTGAGGCTGTGTCAGGAGGCCTTGGGTTTTCTGTCCCCTCTGAATCCAGAGCACCCTACCATCATAGATGCCACATTTTCTGCTCACAGCCTCTTGTTCAGCCTTATGCATTTTGTATGACCCCCCCTCCTTCACAAAGTGGATTTTCAAAATCAACGCAATTTAGAGTGACATACTTTCTCCCTCACAGGCTGCATCTCCACAAACCCTGTGTGCCTGGAGGAAAATGAGCCAGGGTTTCTCACTGAAATCCTGGGCTGTGGAAATCCTTGGGCTATAAATAGCATGTGTGTGTTTTTTTAATATGATGGACTCATTTTCTTTGATCATAAAAATCTATGGCTTCTATTTATAGCCATAGTATTGCTCCTAGTGCTGAGGGATTGTAAAAATAGGTTTCAGGAAATAAATGTGCTTGGCCAACCTTTCCAGCATAGAGACAGCAGAAGGGGCTGGCAGATGGGGGCCCCAGGATTCGGGCTCTAGGCATTAACCCCATGCTGTCTGGGAGTTGTTCTCAGTTCCAGGTCCCTCGGGTCTGCAGCTCCCTTCAGCTCGAATTGCATTTGCCTGGATGAAGAGCTGTGTTCATTCACTCGCTGAGAGCCCGCTTCAGCCCAACCGCACTGGAAAGCTCCTGGGAAATAAATGCATTTGTATGTCACCGCAGCTAGCTGACTAAAGCAGGAGATTCTGGGGCTCAGCATGACACAGGTGCAGTGTGAACGGGAGCCAGGGAAGCCTCCAGAAGCTGCCTCAGTGCTGCCCAGGGAAACCCCAGAGCCACCTGTGAGAGGCAGAACAGTGACCCCAAAAGACATCCAGCTCCTAATTCCTGGAACAGTAGCACTATGTGGCATGTCACCGCAGGTCTGGCTGGACTCTTCAGATGACCTGATGGACTTTTAAAGGGGAGCAAAAAGCCATGAGACAAGAAGTTCTAGAAACTACTTTCCCCCTGAACCCTCCAGGGGCGAGGCTACACTCCAGACACCCCAGTTGTACTTTTGCCTCTAGAACCATATGGATTTATTTATTTTTGTCTTCACATGTGTAAGTAAGCACTGTATCACTGAGCTACAGCCCTAGCCCACACAGCCCCCTTTCCCCTCAAATGTTATTTGGAGGCAGAAGCTACCTTACTTAGGCCAACTTTGAAGTATGTTTGACCAGCCAAAGCAAGTCTTGAACATATGATCCTTGTGCCTCAGTCTCATGAGTCTGTGTTTCCAGCCACTCAGGTGGCAGCCATCATCTGTTTTAGCAGCAATGGAAACAAAAGTGCCCGTCAAGGAGACACTTGAACTGTCTGTCAGAGTCACCTACCATGCAGGAGCCACCGAGTGTCCAATTGTTCTGATGGGACAGTCACCCCAGCTATATAGCCAGTGTCCCTGCCCTACTCTGCTCATGCTTCTGCAAGCTTGCCCTAGGGTGCAGGTGCTTCCTTAATTTATCTGGAATCTGTAAGGATCCAGAAGATGCCCAGGGGAAGGCTGCTGGAATGGGAGGACCAAGAATAGTGTCCCCAAATAGTGCTACCCAGTGGGAGTGTACTTTTGCAAACATTATTCCATAAGGCAGAAAGAAGCCCTGAGGTGGGGGATTGGGGAAGGGGGAGAGGGGAGGAATCTGTGACCTAGCAACCTGGAAAAAGAAAACCAATCCCAGCACTGGTGTCATCCAGGGTCAATTTAGAGGGCTAAGTTGCCTTAATCCTATGCATGGCCTGAGTTTGATAAAGTCTGGGGATGTCATTGTTACTGAACTCAGGGGGTCACAGCAACATGCCCTCAGTAAGACAGTTAAGAGTCGATGGTGGAAAGCAGAAAGGGAAGACTTAGTCAATGTGGTGGCATCGATGGGAAAAGGCTGTGACCACACTGATGGGAAATGGCATCAGTGTGTGCACTCGAGCGCCTGCATGCGTGCGTGCATGCGTGTGTGCATGTTGTGTTGCAGGGTGGGAGGACGTAGACCAGAAAGGATTTCTCGGTCACTAACTTTGAACATGTTGCCCTTCATGTCACACTCAGGGTCACATGGATGTTCCTTCTGCGGTGACTGGGAGGCAGTCAGGAAGACAGGCATTGAGGAGGCCGGCTTCGCCAAGTGCATGTGTGTGGTATCCGACTGGAAAAATGGTTCAGCTGAGCCACAGTGGTGGAGGATAAGAAGGGCTCTGCTCCTACTAGGTGTGTCCTTCTGTCAAGTGCAGGTGGAGGGATGAGACTCACGCTGCTGTTATAGGAAGGCTCTGTGGCCCTACTGTGTGTCCACTGAGGTCTGACTCCGAGTTTCCTTCTCAGAAATGGCCTGATTTAGGGAAAATGGAGAGGAATCCCTGCATTCCCCAACCCTCTTTTGCAATAATTTCAGCTAATGAGATAGCAGCAGAAGTTTGGTATTCTGGAAAGTTTCTCACAGAGGGCAAATTCTCTTTTGTGCCTTTTCTCTTCTTCAGTGTTCCTACCTAGAACACAGATGTGCTGTCAGGTGCTTCTGCAATCATATTGAAACTATGTGGGGGGGGCACCTCATCATTAGTCCCAGACTCATTATTCTTGTTACTAGTTTTTGTTTTGCTTTGTGTTTTGTTTATTTTGCTGATTCTCACAAATACAAATGACCATGTGATAAACACTGCTCAAGAAAATGTCAGTTCCCGTATGGCCTGATGTAGATTGTATCGGAGCGTACAGCGATGACAAAGATTATGGCACGGAATACAGAAGTAATGAGAAGATTGTAGGCTGGCTGAGGACGCAGTCCCCTCACCCAGGACCTGCATCGACCCACATCTACACAGTTATGTTCTTAAGTGTATAATAATGAATATATATATTATATATATAAAACATATGCAACAACACAGCATATATAATAATGCAGCAGCTGAATTTAGACTTGCAAAAACTCACCCCAAGACATTACCTCAACTAGAGCCCCCAAAATAGTCACCTGCAAAAGGATCCCTCCCCCGTTGGCAGGGGTGCCTTAACTGAAAACCATCCTTTTAGAGACTTTTCTAATAGGTGTAACAGGGTGTGTTGGTTTGAGTAAGAACAGCCCCATAGCTCACAGATTAGGAAGTGGGGCCACTTGACAGGGATTAGGAGGTGTGGCCTTGCTGGAGGAAGTGTGTCCCTGGGGGTGGGCTTTGAGGCTTCAAGGACTCCAGGTCCATTGTGTGTGTGTCTCTTTCTGCTGCCTCCTGAGATGTAGCACTCTGGGCTCTTTCTCCAGCACCACATCTGCCTGCATGCCGCCATGCTTCCCTCCATGAGAATGGACTAAACCTCTGATTGGCGAGCAAGTCCCAATTAAATGTTTTCCTTTATAAGAGGTGTCTCTTCACAGCCATAGAACACTGGCTAAGACAAGGGGTGCTGCTACTTCCAGACCGGATAGCAGAGCTCTAGAACAGTCATCTTGTATAATTGTAACTTTGTATCCACTGACTAACCAATCTCCATTTCCTCCTCCCTCAGTGGCTGGGGAACTGTAGTTCTGTTTTCTATCTCTGCAAAACTGACTGCTCAACTACTCCATTTACACAAAACCCTACAGTGACTGGCTGATCCCCTTAGCATCGTCGTGTCCTTCAGGCTCATCCACGAAGCTGCAAGTGGCAGCCTTTCTTTTTTTTGAAGGACAAATAATATTCCATTGTATGAATATACCACATTTTCTTTATCCATTCATCCAGTGATGGGTATTAAGGCCATATCCATGTCTTGGATGTTGTAAATAATATTTGTATAAACTTGTGTGTGTTTTGTGAAGATTCTGAATTTGTTTGGTGTGTGTGTGTGTGTGTGTGTGTGTGTGTGTGTGTGTGTGTGTGTAAGAAATGGAACTGGCAAAAGAATACCAGTATTTTAAATACATATTAGAGAAAAGGGAGGTAGTACTCACAGCCATTTGTGAGGTCTTCTCTTTCTTTGAAATTCTGGGTTTAGCCCCAGCCTCTTCTATGGGGCCTAGAGCCTCATTCTCTCTGAGCCTAGTATTGTTGTAGATCTGTGGACTGAGTTACCTTCTGTCACCACACTCTTGGTCTTCAATAACGCTTAGGGCAGTGTAACATAGGGTGAGACCCCATATGGTTAAGTTGACTGTTTTGGTCTTTTCCTCCCCATGTTTGTGTTTCTCCCTGTGAAAGCTTCATGGAGTCTGACCATAGCCTCTAAGCCACCATCTCATGGATCCAAAAGTCAAACCAGAGTGTCCTTCAGTAATACAGCCAATCACACAGCTCCTTAAGACAGTGGTTCTCAGCCTTCCTAATGCTGTGACCCTTTAATACAATTCCTCATGTTGTGGTGATCCCCCAACCGTGGTTATTTCAATGCTACTTCATAACTGTAAATTTGCTACTATTATGAATCACAGTGTAAATATCGTGTTTCCCAATGGTCTTAGATGAAAGAGTTGTTCAACTCTCAAATTCTTCAATTCACAGGTTGAGAGCGGCTACCTTAAGCCCTGGTGTTCTAGCATGTTCAAACAGTCTGATCCATTTCTTTTGTGTGAAATTTGCATCCACTGCATGCCTGACCTGTACATCCTCAGATTTGTGCTCCAGGACAAACAGTACCCTACCTGCAGGTCAGCTCCCTGCCACAGGGGCTGCTGCTGTCGGGGACCCCTCCCCCACATCGCAGATGTCCGCTTTGGTCTCAGCCCATGTGCCCCTATAGCTCAGCCCACCTCCCCCACACCGCAGATGTCCGCTTTGGTCTCAGCCCATGCGCCCCTATAGCTCAGTCCACCTCCCCCACACCGCAGATGTCCACTTTGGTCTCAGTCCATGCGCCCCTATAGCTCAGTCCACCTCCCCCACACTGCAGATGTCCGCTTTGGTCTCAGTCCATGTGCCCCTATAGCTCAGTCCACCTCCCCCACACCGCAGATGTCCGCTTTGGTCTCAGCCCATGCGCCCCTATAGCTCAGTCCACCTCCTGCCTTTAGCAGCTTTTGTTTTAACGTCACCACAGAACGGAGTCTCTTTGAAGACATTGCAAGTGACAATTAGGGATTCAATTTAAGATAAAAGCCAACCCTAGGTGGTACTGCCAAGTCAAATATCTCAACACAGTGACAACACCTGACAGGCAGAGGCGACACTGGCACAGGAGACAATTTCTTTAAAAAAAAAAAAAAATCAATGTTTGGCTGCTGCAACGTAGGACTGTTGACATTGGAAAAGACAGGATCTTATAACTGGAGAAATACAGTGCAATAACTGTCAGGTGCCATTGGCTCAAGTTAATTCTTTCCAAACACTACATTAGATACAGGCGTGACTCCAATCGCTAACCCTCTTAAGGCCTCTCCTTGGGACTTTCAGGGATCTTTAGAGTCTTCTCGCTCGCTCGGCTGCCTCTGACCTCCATCAGGCAAAGATGGTGGGGAAGGCTGGTGATTCCTTTTCCCAGCACTGTGGCTCCCACATAAGTGACACTCAGTTGTAGGCAGCCGCCTGCAGGACGCCATTACAAGATGGCGAACTTCCTCTTTCTTGTATACCTTATTCGGGCATACGCCAGCTTGGCGGCTGCACTCCAGCGCGCCTGCTCGTTCCCTAGCCAATCCCGTGGCTCCAACACTGAGGCGAAGTCTTTTGAGCCTATGAGACCATGACCCGTTGCCTAGTAGGATATATAAGCAGCTGTCCCTTCCTGCCCGGGGCCCCTCACCTTCAGCTCTCCCTTCAACCAAGAGGCTCCAATAAAGTGTGATCTGAGAAGAATCCTCGTGTGGTTGCCGTCTTTCCTGCGGGTCGGGATTGGCGCGCCACACTCAGTAATATTTGATTGACTGCTAAATGATGCCCCTCTCTGCCTGGATTAGTGATGCTGAGATTCTGTACCTAGTGGGTGTTGGGAGGCTAGGAAGAGGACCGGTTGTTGAAGCACTTACATTCGGAACTAAGCTTGATCCCCCAGAATCTACATGAAAAATAATAAGTTGAATGTGACAGAAACTGGCACCTATAATTCCAGCACTGGGGAAGGCAGACACAGAAGGGGCCCTGGCGCTCACTAGCCAGCCAAGTTTAGGTGAATCAGTGAGCTCCAGATTCAGGGAGAGACACTGTCTCAAAAATCAGGATAATTTTGGTGGCACCAGGTGTCAGATCCTGCCCCCCACCCCATGCATGAACACAGACACACAGGCATCCACACATGCAAAATAGTGGTTGGAACGGCTGGTCCCTAAAGTCATGCATTTTTGGCTTGACTAGTCTTGAAAGGGGGACAGGGAAAGAAGTGTAGGGTGGGCATCAGAGGGGGTGTATCTTGGGGAGGAACAGTTGTCCAGCCAAAAGAATGTCACCAAGAACAAGCACAATAAAGCAGTGCCCAGAAAGGCCACCGAGGATGTGCTCTCATTGAGGAAGAATGTTCCAGAGGGCTAGGGTGGCAAAAGTAGCAACCACAACATGACTTTCTCCACTGCACTGCAAGAGAACAGATCTGCCCAACACCATTTGTCAGAAGTTTCAGACTTCTGAGGTATTTTGACCTTTATCTTATGCCATTTAAGAGGGCTTTTATACAATCAGGCCAGCACAGGCAGTTGAGCCAAAACGAAATCTTTCTTTTCCTTAATTTCAAAGTAGCCAGCTAGAATATCACTTCTCACCTTAAGTACCAATATGACATTCTGTGCTAAACAAACTCCAAGTCAGACTCTAATCACCATGACAATGCCCTTTCCAGCATCCCCGCCTCCCTGTGACACCACACCCCAGCTAGCTCCCGGGTCTGGATGGCCTCCTGTTCTTTGATTCTTAGATTTCCAGTTTGCAACACCCAGGGCCATAACTTTGGGTAAAATGGCTGGCATGCTTGGCCATAGAACTCACCTGCCTTAGCCAGCCTCTCCCAGTCTCCCCACATCTAAGTCTGTGCTGTGTAACTGAACATGTGACCTGGGGTGTGAAAAGAGGACTGGGAGTCCAATGTGAAGCTGCTGGCATCAGGCTGGGGTTGAGGGTAGGCTAGTGCTGAGTCGCTCCTAACCCAGAAGGTAGAGAGGTGAGCAAAGCAACTCTCCTGTCAAGGAGTCCATCGTCTTGGTAGTATCTGAAACCCCAAGAACCTATCCCTATCTATTGATGAGGATTGAGCCCAATGGCCTAAACACCTCTTAAAGGCTCTGGCTCTAATATTGTTCCTTTGGGGGAGTGAATTTCTAATGTGTGAGTCTAAGAGTAGTGAAGTATGTTGGACTGAGTTCCCCAAAAGACACATTAATGGCCCCATTCTTAGGACCTGTGAATGTGGTCTCATTTCAAAACAAAGACTGTACTGACTAGTGTTATGTCAACTTGACACAAGCTAAAGTCAATGAATAGGAAGCAGCCTCTGTCCAAAAAAATGCCCCCATAAGAGCTATCTGTAAGACATTTTTTTAACTAGTGATTTATAGGAGAGTCCAGCCCATGGTGGGTGGTGCCATTCCTGGGCTGGTGGTCCTGGGTTCTATAAGAAAACATAAGTAAGCATCACCTCTCCATGCTCCCTGCCTCCAGGTTCCTGCCCTCACTGCTTTTGATGATGAACTGTTCTATGTATGTAACTGTGGGTGAAACAAACCCTTTCCTGCCCTAGTTGCTTTGGTTATGGTGTTTCATCTCAGCAACAGAAATCCTAACTAAGACAGAGATTTTTGTTGATGCAATCAACTTAAACCAAGACCATACTTGGTTGAAGCAGACCCTATTCCAATGTCTGGTTCCCCTATTACAGAAGGGAATTCTGTGGACGGAACATCAGGCGTGGGAGAGAAGGCCATGGAAATGAGAGCAGTACTCAGGGATCCCAGGGGTGGCCATCAACTGGAAGAGAGGCAGGACAGGTTCCCTCGTGGCCATCAGAAGGAAACAACGCTGCTGACTGCTGGGTCCTGGGCATCTGCCCTCCAGCACTGTGCAAAACACATTTCTGTCACAAGTGTTTGGGTTTTGGCCATGGGAACCTGATTCAGTTGGGGACTCTCTGAGACAGTGGCTTACCCAACATCTTAGGATCATACTGCCAATGCAGAGGGCCCAGTGCTCAGATGTCCTGGTCATAAACCCAACTCAAATGGCGGCAGGTGTTCACCCCTCCCAAATTCCACAAATCCCTCTACTAATGGGAGGACCAGGAGCTTCCTGGCTAGCAGGTCTCATCTCCCTGCTCACTGACCTCAGCGGTCCAGGGCTGAGCAGTGCCCAGCTCATGATCACGGGGCTTCTGTGAACTTGGGGATTTGAGGTTGCTGCCTCCCTGTGTACCCAAGGAAGACCGGAGTGACCTAAAGGCGTTGATGGGGGCAGATAGTCACAGATAGAACATAACTTGCTTACATGGAGCACTTAATGAATGCCAGCTGTGCTCCTAGAACGTTACCAGGACACGTGCCAACTGCTCGCGTTAGGCAGACGCAGAACTCTCAAAACCTGTGCACCCTTAACCCCAGGACTCTTTGCACTAGGTGTGCCAAGCCTGTCCTGCCTATTTTTAAATAGAATTGAATGTTGGGTGCTCTGAGAGTGAACAGTAGAGCCTGGGGGCCGAAGGGATGGAGAAGGGAGATGGCAGTGACATCTCTCACGGCTTCTGATAGGAGGAACAACCTTGGAAGACATGCACAGGAGTGCTGGGAATGCAGAGTGTTTGTCTAACAGGCGTGAGGTCCCGGGCTGCATCTCAATACTGCCCAAGAGTGGCTGTCGCTAACAACAGTGGACTATATGTTGCAAAATTTCTAAGTAAATTTCAAATCTTCTTACCATGAGTAATGGTAGTATGGGGAATAGGTTAATAAGCTCGGTTTAATCATTCTGTGTGCACACAACTTCAAAACACTACAGTGGGCCTGGGGAGGTGGCTCAGTCAGTAAAGTGTGTGCTGTGCAAGCCTGAGGACCTGCGTTTGGTTCCTGGAAACCCTGTAAATCTAAGGGAGGTGCTGTGGACTCATTCCAGTGCTGGGGAGGTGGGGACAGGCAGATCCCTGGGAACACTGGCCAGCCAGACGAACCTAGTAAATACACCGCAGATGGCAGTGAGAGACCCTGTCAAAAAGGTGAAATAGAGGACTCCTAAGGAATGACACTGATGTTGATCTCTGACCTCCACACATGTAAACACACATGTGTCCTCCACAAACATGCTTGCACACAACACACAACATCATATCCTACAAAGACAAAATAATTCATGTCCTGTTCTTTCCTCAGTGTTGGGCATCAAACCTAGGGTCTCACAGGTTTGAGAAATGTTCCAACTCCTTTTATATGTTTTATTTTGAGACAATGTTTCAACTCTGAAGTCCAGGCAGGACTTAGACTCCCAATCCACCTGCCTTAGCCTTCCAAATAGCTGGGATGGTAGGCCTATCCCACCAAGCTCCGAGAAAAAAAAAAAAAGATACAAATCCAATTATGCCATCAAAACCCAAACGGTGCAAAACTCTGATCACTGTGGTAACCAGGATCTAACTGGTTTGATGTGGTGAAGATAGGCCACACACCCTGCCCTGGCCAGCCCGCACTATAGGATCCCTGCTGTCCCAGGTCCCCAAGTGAGCTAGTCATTGTGCTACCTGCTCCTAGCTTTTGGGGGCGAGTTCCTCACATAGAAGGCCGAAGCCCTTTATAGGCAAAGTGGCAATAAAAATATTAGACTTTCTCAAATTTGAGAAAAACTTGGAACGTTTTTAAATTAATGGTTTTCCACATCTGATCTTACCCAGTATTAAGAACACATTTATAAAAACGACTAATGTATAGTTAGAAACAGTGTGGATTTCAGGGATCCCAGAGTAGATTAGATATAGGCACTTAGAAAATGGTAGAGACTATTTCAGGGTGCTTTGTGAGAGTTCCTGTAACCTAGCTGGGGTCAAAATGGCTGAGCGAATGTGGGAGGAGGAGCTGACATGCCCCACAGTTCCGAAGATTTCGGCCCTGCACTAACAAAGGCTCTTGAAGCTAGGAGGAGTTCCTGGTGGTGGGAATGTGTGGTGCTACTTATCATCACCAGGCAGAGCCCCAGTCAAGAGCAAGACAAGGGTCCCGGGCCACAGAAACTTCGATGGCCTGCCCAAATTACCTACTGCCACCAGCCAGACCCCACCTCCCGAAAATGCCCCAGCACTCCAAAAATAGTGCCATAAACTCAGGACCAAGCATCCCACACAGGAGCTTGTGGGTGTCGTGTCAGTTTTAAACTGTAACAGGAGGTCTGGCACCCTTTGCTCAGTCTCAAGCATTTAGAAAGACCATCAGGGTGGTGACAGCTTGTAAGGCAAGGCTGTTCAACTCCAAGGGCTCAGTCTGGGGAACCCTTATAGGTGTCAAAGACCTCCCAGGGACCTATTTGCTTCCAGAGGCCCTGCATCCCCAAAGACGCTACAGCATCCCAAAATGGCATCATGGACAGTTAGGGACCATGGATTCCAAACACAAGACTGTAGGGGACAGTTGACCATAAGTGGAAGATAGCAGAGATTTTTCGTGAAGGATTACCTAGGATGATGAACAGAATATCTGGGGGGAAATCCCTGTTCCTCCTTTTACACCAAAGTGATCCCAGATGTTAAAAAAGAAAAAAGAAACAAGACTCACAAAATCTTTCCTTAGATAGGACTAAGGAGATCAAAACCCAAGCTAATACTTGCCCCGGGCAGTCCCTGGAACACGGGAAGTGCTTAGTGAATATTTGTGAAATCCCTTCATCTCTCTCTCTCTCTCTCTCTCTCTCTCTCTCTCTCTCTCTCTCTCTCTCTCTCTCTCTCTCTCTCTGTTATACCAGATTCTTTTAACTTGTTTTTCACGTTTAAGCATTTAATCCTTCTACTCTGACCATGATAGGAAGCAATACAGAATCATGAACAGGCAAGGAGAGGCCCGATGACGACCCATGAAGACCCCCTCAACCATCAATATGATCAAAAAAGAGAAAAGAAATGGACGGGTTAGAGGAGGCGTGGCTACAGTGTCTGTTGGATCCATGGACTATCTCAGCCTACATAGCACCTAGCCCACGTTCAATACCTAACAAGTAGGAATTGAATAAATGAATAATTGCTCCTGGCTTTGTGTTCAGCCTTGTCCTCATTTCACTTCTGTTGCTATTATAAAATGTCCTGACCCAAAGCCATGTAGGGAAGAAAGGGTATTCAGCTTGCAACTCTAATTTGAAGGACCTTGAAGCAGCTAGTCACATCCACACTTGGGAGTAGACAGAAATGAATTCAGGCTTGCTCACTTGTGCTCAGCCACACTTACACAACCCCAGGACCCAGCTCTGGGGATGGTTCCCCCCACACTCAGGGTGTGCGGACCCTGCCTTGATTAACTCAGTGTTAAGTGGCATTCCTTTACTGAGAATCTGTGCGCTGAACTTTGACTCACTTCAGCATAGCAGGGAGCATGGCAGCACACATGGTGGCTCAAGCATCTTGAAGTGCAAGCAGGAAGCAGAGAGAATGAACTAGAAATCAAAGGAATCTTTAAACACTCAGCACCCACCTCCGGTGACATGCTTCCTCCAGCAAGACTCCATCTCCAAAGCCTCCTCAAACAGCATCACCAGTTGGGTACCAAACATTCAAATGCCTGAGACTATGTGGGACTTCTCATTCAAAACACTATACTCAGAATGGTGGCATATGCCTACAACTCCACCCTTTGAGGAGCAGAGGCAGGGAGACGTGGAAGTTCGGGACCATCCTCAGGTACACAGCAAGTTTGAGACCAGCCTGGGATACATAAGATGAGAGTATCTAAGAAAGAAAGAAAAGGGGGCAGGTCTCTGGGGATGTGACTAAGCCTTAGGGTCCCTTCTAGCCCTGAAGCCCAAATTGTGGTTGGTGATGCGTGCTGTCTAGCCCAGCTCTCCTTTACATCAGATGCCCGGTCTTGAACAACTAACCCACCTCTCACTGCCCCTGGTTGATGTCAATTATCTGCAAACTAAAGATGATGGGAAATGGTACCCACCCATCTAGTGGAGGCATTGGGAGGATTCTGTGTATTAAGCATCCACACCAAGATGCTGAAGGTGGCTCCTAGAGCATAGTGAGCCTGCCATCAGTGCTCACTGCTCCTGTATGAATTGGTCACATTGGGTAAACAAGCTGATACAGTGTTTTCTCAAGAGTGTTGTTAAAAGGATGCCTCCAGTGAGTGGCTAGATGGACAAGACTGGGAGCATGTGGGTGGCCAGCTGAGTCACAGCGCTTCTGAACCATCGTTAGCAGCTTTGACCTTTGTCCACATGATGGAACCACTTCACGGAGAATCCCTTCGCCTTAAGATACCAAGAACATGTCTCTGGGCACCACGGCTTCCCAATAGGGTGGCTGTTTAGAGCGTGGTGTCACCAAGGCATCAGACCCTCCATGTTCTCATCTCGGGCTAACCATGGTGTCTTTCGGGAGGGAATCCCAGCTGTGATCAGCTGAGAATGAAGCTTAGGTCAGCCTGTCAGCTGGGCAGGAGCTAGAGACACAGGGAGACAGAAATAGATGGGGGGACACCATGCTCTTTAGTCTGCACGTTCTCTGCCCTGCTAGGGCGTGCTGGAGTTTGCACTCTCAGGCTGCCAGAGGGGAGCATTGCCTTGGGAAGATGACAGTCTTTCCATCTCCAGCAAGTACCCGTGTGCCAGGTGCTGTGCCTGAGCTTGGCATTCCAGAGATGACACCGATGTAGCCTGTCTGAGTCACAAAGAAGTGAAAGAGAAAATAACAAAATTTCAGAATACATGCTGTGTGTGTGGGGGGGGGGTGTAGGGACACGTCTCCTAGGGAGGAGGTGCGGTGTCATCGATCATTTGAACTAAGCCTCAGTTGATGAAGAACTCAATTTTCAGGAAAGCTGCCCCTCTCCCAGCAACAGACTCCCACGCATGTGAGATGTCTGGAAACCACCTGTAGTCTCTGCTACAACAGAAGGGAAACCTATCCCGGCAAATGTGGGGCTGGAATGAGCAGGGCTGTGAGGGAACTTAGAGCTTATTCTGCCAGCCGTTGCAAGGTTGTGATGGGGAGGGTATGGTATGGTCAGCCCCTCACTCATTCTCACAGAGGAAGAAATACAATGACTCCCCAGAGTCACCGAGCAAGTCCATGCTGGCCCCACAACCCACTTCTCTGGGCTCCATTCAGATCCCTTCTGCTCTAATGCCCGCTATAAATCCAGGGAATGTGAAATAACCCACAGCAGTGCACAGTCAGAGAAGCCAGACAGGGATAAGACTCTGCCTGGGGTGGATGGAGTTGAAATTCTGTTCCACTCAACATCTCCAAAGGGGGAGGGAGCTAGACAGACACTGCACTTTCCCTTGGAAGACTGCAGGAGGTAAAGGCCATGGCGATGGGGCTTGCAAGATGGCTCAGTAGGCAGGGACACTTGCCCCTGCGCCCGCCAACCTAGTTTCCATCTCCGAGTTCAATCCTTGGATCCCACTTAGCAGGAGAAGCAATTCCCACAAGTTGTAATTTGATCTCCATGCTGGCCCCTCACACACAGTGAATGGCTAAACAAACAAAGAAATGGATAAATAAATGCCAAGTAAATTAATAAATAATGTAAAAGAAAAAGAAGGCCATGAGGACACATGACAGGATGCTTGGAAAGTTATAGGGACCGTCCCCTACAGCAGTAGTAGCTGTTGAAGGGATGAAATCTTATTGTCACCCCCTGTTGGGTCCCATCTTAACTCAAAAATAATTCTGAAGGTAGGAGGGACTTTCTAGAAGGATCCTCGGGGGGTATGCTCAGATCTCTGAATGAGAGGTTGCTTGGGACACTCTGCATTAGATTACTGTTCTACTGCTGCTGTGTTTAACAGCCCGGCAGAAGCAACAAGGGAGGAAGGGATTTTTGAGCTCACAGCTCCAAGTTACAGCCCGTCACCATGGGGAAATCACAGCAGCAGGAACTTGAAACAACTGGTTCCATCCACAGTCAAGAGCAGAGAGGGAATGCATGCAGGCTGACTACTCAGCTTGTTCTCTCCACTCTTACACAGTCTAAGATGCCCCGCCTTGTTGCGCGCCTACCTCGGCCGGCAAGGAAACACGCAACCATGACTCTTCTTCAAGCAGTTTATTCAGGATCCTTGTACATCAGCTTCCTCTGCTCCCATCAGCTTACACTTCTCCCATCAGCTTCTGCTGCTTCTCTCATCAGCTTACCCTGCTTCTCCCATCAGCTTACTCTGCTTCTCTCATCAGCTTACCCTGCTTCTCTCATCAGCTTACCCTGCTTCTCTCATCAGCTTACACCTCTCCCAGCCCCAGCAAGCCCTTAAATGTGCTCACAGCCCAATCATCTCATGCCACCTGGTGATCCCGGATAGGCCACAGAAGGAGGAAGCACACCAGATCCATCAAGCACTTCCAAATAAGGCTTGTTTACAGCTAAGCGTGAACTACCTGGCATCCAGCCAGGCACCATTTTGGGGCTGTGGCTTCCCACACCGCCTAGGGAATGATGCTACCCAGAGTGGGCAGATCGCCGCACCCTAATGTACTCAAGGTAATACCTCATAGATATGTCCACAGGGCCAACCTGACCTAGAAAGTTCCTCCCTGAGATTCTCTTCCCAGGTGATCATAAACTATATCATATGCACCCACCCGTCTTTTTTGGCTAAGGCTGCTGGGAGCCACCCTTGCTGATCTTCTCATGCAAACATACCCGTGTGGCATTGGCATTCCAGGCAGCATGAATTCACTGGGATAGATAGCCTCAAGATATCTGGGGCTCTAATTTATATTTCATGCTCACGTGCTTTACAATGACTCCTTTGTTTTCAGCATAGCAGACACAGTAGAACAGGGGGACAGAGAAAAATGTCGTGCATCTTAATTTGTGTAGGAGAAGGCTCAGCCAAGCCCTGAGATAGAATATATCTCTGAACGCAGGGACATCCTGCCACATAGTCCCTCCAAATCTGCATTTTAGCAGCTCCTGCCTGCAGTACAGAAGGCTGGGCGAGGTCAGGTTGTCAGTCAAATCCGAGAGGAGAAAAAGAGACACCTGATGAACTCATGTGATTAGAGGGCAGTGAGTCCCTTCTCAAGTGACAGAGGTCATTGCTCTGTGGACACTGGACCTCAAACGACTTCAAAAGCCTTTCAACTCTCTTCTCCACTTCATGACAGCGGTGCTTAGCTGTCCTTCGTTTTATTTTTTTAATTTAAGTTTTATTATAATATTACATTTTTATTTTGAGACAGAATCTCACATATCCCCGGCAGCCTTTGAACTCCGTATTAGCTGAGGGTGACCTTGAACCCCTGACCCTCCTTCTCCTACCTCCCAAGTGGGGGAATTGCAGGCATGTGCCATCATGCTCATCTTAAAGATCTCATTTTTATTTATTTATTGAATTAACTATGATGATTTCTGTTGCTAAGACAAGGTCTCTTGTATCCAATACTGCCCTTGAACTTGATCTGAAGCCAAGGATGACCTTGAGTCCTGACCCTCCTGCCTCCACCTTCAAGCCCAGGAATTGTAGGCTAGTAATTTCACCAATCTTTCATCTCCTTGGCAGTCCTTCCCTGTCTGTCTGTCCTCCCTAAGCCCTCCACCCCATCTGGCCATACCTCTGGGGAGGTGTGAGTTACGTGTGCACAGAGACATAGCACTTCTACATGTGATGTGTGTGTGACGTGTGTATGCACAGAGACATGGTACCTCTACCCAGTCCGCTATGATGTCCATCAGTTTGACCTTGGTCAGTCCTCTGTCTTCTGTTTTGTACTCTACTGTGTTCCAGGATAGCTGCGGCCATTTCCCAGTCAGCCTCGTGTGTGTGTGTGTGTGTGTGTGTGTGTGTGTGTGTGTGTGTGTGTGTGTACATGTGCGTGCGCGCACCTGTTGAGGTCAGATGACACAGTCTTAGTTTTCCATTCCTCAGCTGCTTCCCCCCTCTACTTGAGACAGATTCTCTCAATGGCCAAGTAGACAAGGCTGGCCACTCCACCCCTGCCAGTTGCCAAGGATACTCTGTCTCTCTGCCTCCCCAGTGCTGGGATCCAAGTCACACAGCATACCCGATGTTTTGGTACATGGGTATTCAGGTGTTCGAGCACTTTACCAATGGTGTAGTGTTCTGGGCTGGCAACACAAAGCTGGGGTACCCTGCAGAGTAGGGCAAAGCTGGGGCAGTCTGCAGAGCAGGGCAAAGCTGGGGCACCCTGCAGAGCAGGGCAAAGCTGGGGCAGTCTGCAGAGCAGGGCAAAGCTGGGGCAGTCTGCAGAGCAGGGCAAAGCTGGGGCAGTCTGCAGAGCAGCCGAGCTCTCCCTCCCTCCTTGTCGCCACAGTCCCAGGCTGCAGGGCCCAGCCTCAGGTTCCCCGCCCCTGCTTTGCCAAGTGCCTGGGCAGCACCCAGCTCCCTGCCAGAACAAAGCATCTTGCTGAATGCTCAACATCCAGGGAAATCAAATCAAGGACTTCTGAAGTGTGGGAGCAAAGCCCTACCACAAGGCAGCAGAGCAGAGGTGGGGGTGACTGTCCCCATTTCCCAAGTGGGAGCACTGACAGGCATGATCACACACATAGCAAGTGTCCGAGCTGCATGAGCCCCTCCTCTCAGCCCCAGCTGCCTGCAGCCCTGCTCGTGTTACCCCTACACCAGGCTCTGCCTCAAGCTGCCAGCAGACTCCAAGTTCATTTGCTGAATTAGGTGATGTCACAAATCACATGAGGGAGGTGTCCCTGATGCAGCCCAAATGTGCATTTCCTTATTTGGTACCTGTTCCCCCTTCAGGGAGTGACTGGGGACACTGGGACTCTTCTTCCAGCACCAGGAGGATGAAGGGCTCAGCCTAGAGAGGAGGGCGTGGCCTGAGAGAGAGGTAGCAGACTTCAGGAGGGAAGCCGGGGGACATTCCAAAGAACCGTTGTTTTCCCAACAGGGACGAGGCCCAGACTCAGACTGCATCTCAACTGGAAGATGGGAAGTAAGACTGCCCAGTCTGTGAGTGACACACAAGTGTCACCGTGGGCTGCACAGAACATCTCTTGTTCTCTCATCCCAACCACTGTGAGGTCTACATTCCTTTTGGGACGAGAAGGCTGGTGTTCAAAATGGTGAAGCAATTTACCTGAGACCACACAGTGCACCTGCAGCTTCTCTGTGGGGCTGAAGAGTTGGTTCTGTGGTTAAGAACATGGGCAGCTCTTCCAAGAAAACCCAGGTTCAGTTTTCAGCACCCATGACAGCTCACAACCATCTATAACTTCAGTTCCAGGGCCCTAGTGCCCTCTTCTGGCTGCCTGCAGAACTGCACACACATGGTACATATACATGCCAGTATGATACATGCACACATAAAAATAAGTCCTTTTTTAAAAAAGACCCTCTACTCTTCTATTCCTTGAACTGAAGATGCATCCTCTACTCCCCATTGTCTCCATGAGCAAAGCAAGACAGCAGAGGGAGGAAGGCCCCTCTGTGGGACAGGCTCTCTTCAGCACACACACTTTGGGTTCAGTCTGAGGTTCAGAACCACAGCTTACGGGGAAACTTGTGTCTTCCCTATGGGGACTGGCCAGCTGGGCCCTTGTCCTAGTGGACCTCCAGTGAGGTGGAGAGCCTGCCTTGGGCTTTGCTTCTTGGGATTGCCTGCCTCCTTTGGTGGCCCATTCTCATCCTCAGAGGACTCCACGTTCTCCCCAGGCTCTTGCACGGAGGTGGAGCTTGAGTTCATAGCGCCAGGAGCTTTGGGACAGCTGTGCCAACCACAGAACTTACTCAGTGTCTTTGAACCTCAGTGTCTCCATACACAAATTATACTGCAACTGTTCAGAGAGCCACAGTACTTTACATGGTAAAATTCCTCTCCCCCCCCGACTCACAACCCTTCCCTACCCCCCCCCAATGTTTTGTGTGTGTGTGTGTGTGTGTGTGTGTGTATGTGTGCATGTGTGTAGTCCCATTTGTGCTGACTCTGCATTGTTGGATGTGTGACTTTCCCCTGGAGCATGGCTCACTTATATGGGAAACTCTTAAAGAAAATGAACTGTATTCCTCTCGGTAATTATCAATTGCCAATAGCTCCTTGGCTAGGGGTGGGGCTCTGTACCCATCTGTCCTCTCCATGCCAGAATGTGTCCTGGCTTGTGCTTGCACAGCTCCTGCACGTGCTGCCACACCTCTGTGAATGCAATCACTCGTTGCCTCTGGCCCTGACACTCTCCCCGCCACCCTTCTATTAGGATCCCTGAGCCTTGGTGGCAGGAGAGGATGCAGATGTCCCATTTGGGACTGAGCATTCTCTGTGTAGTCTCTGGTTCTCTATACCTGGATCCACTGTGGGTCTCCATTAATCACTGTGCCCTGCAAATAGAAGCTTCTGGGGGAGGGTTGAGAGGGATGCTAATCTCTGGATAGATCAGTTTTTAAAACTAGATTTTGTAGGATGGAGACCGAAAACAAAAGTCAAGGAGGTGAAAGGACAACTGTTTATAGTCACAGCTTTTGAACATCCACTCAGTATGCAGCGTCCTTCTTCCTGGTGGAACCATGGCCGTGTCTACAAAGCTTTCCTGGAGGAGCCCTTCCCACAGGGAAGACAGGTGCCCATACCCCTGTATTCTGAAGCCTCACCAGGCATCAGGGGATATCCCATCAGCCTGTGCAGCTATGAGGGGTGAGGCTCACTGAGCTTATGCTCACTCTCCATCTGAAACCCTGTTTTCACCGTGACACCATGACATTTCACCCAACACACTCTCTCTTCCCACTTCTCAAGTCTGGACTTTCTCGGGGCCTGTGAGGGTAAGAAGACTATGTGCTAAGTTCTCCCCAACACTCATCACAGGAGGTAGCTCACCTGCTTTCTTCATCTCTGAGTTATCAGATACCAGCAGTAGAGGGATTCTAAAGGCTGACACTCAACAGGTTATGTGTGAATGAATGAATGAATGAATGAATGAATGAATGAATGAATGAAGATTAGTAAGTACATGCATATCAGTATGCTGAGGGAATGGGGCAATCCCAGTTTTCACAGGTGAGAAAGGCCAAGACAACCCACTTGAAAGTCATTACATTATTAATGATGACTTGAAATTGACAGAATAATCACCCCTGAGGTAGCTCACAGCACTCTGCACCTTCTGAATCACCCAGGCATGAACAGCTCAGAAGTCAGAACTTATGATTGTTTTGTTTCCTGGACTAGGGGTGTGGGTCTCTCTCTGTTTGCACCTGCTAAAACCTTCTCACAACTCTTGTTTCAAATGCCCCAAAGTCCTCCAGCTGCCTCCCTGAATGCCAAAAGACAACTTACTACCTGGAACTTTCTGACCCAGTTTCTGGAAAGAACTTGGAATCCCGCCAGCCTCTCTACACATTGGCTCACAATGCTCCCTACAGCGGGCATTTTCAGAGGGGTGGTCTCATGCCAGGTTCCATGCCGAGGACTCAGCAGCCCTGGTCCAGACTGGGAGAGGTTCCCTGGCCTTCAAGAGAGATAAAAGTGAGTGGCTTCCCTGTGGTAGAAGATGTCTAACATTGAGGTCTGCAAACCCACACAATGGATGTCCACCCCTGTCAGGGAGACAGGGGAAGATGTGTCCAGGTAAGACCCTTAAAAGGACAAATAGATGCTGTCTGAATACTGCAGGTGTGGAAGGGCACCGTGGCCAAAGGGATCAGCATGGCTGAGGTTTGCAGGCATGAGGACGCCTTCCGGGAGCTGCAAGCACCAGACAAGATGTGAGAAATGTGACTGAGTACAAAGCTAGACAGGGGCGGGGCCTAGGAACCTCCAGTATCATGAGAAGCTCTGGGTCTCTCCAATATGGCCTTGATGAGTTCAGTAAAGACATGATAAGGTCAGAGGCTGACCCTGCCTGTGGTGCCAAGTGTCTGAGGCACAGGGTGCCATGTTCTCAGGATATCAGTCCTCTGTCACTGTGCAGTCCCCTCTCCCCCTTTCATTTTCCCAGCTTGTACTTCTTAGCAACTCACATTTGTTCTCAACGTCTGCAGTGACTTTTTGTGTCCTTATCATTCCAGGCTCTCCGAGCCTTTCCAGGTGAGTGACAGGCCAGGGAAGGGGAGGCCAGAAGACGCCATGTCCACAGGAACTCCGAGGGCTGTGGACCGGATGGGCAGAGGATGAGATAACTGCACTGAGGGCCAGGGGCCTTCCTGTGCGTATCTACATGCTTATCAACCCCTTTGAGTCTGTCCTCCATGACCCACCAGCGATGTGCTGAAGGGCTCCTCAGAGGGCTGCCCTGGCTCAGGGTGCGTGCAGAAACCTGCTTTTGAAGGAGAAATTCTTCAAACCAGAACTAGTGAAATAGAATTCCCAAACACAGAGAGAAAAACAATCAAAAACAGAGTTGGCTTGGGTCTATCCTGTGCCTCCAGTTGAAAGCCTCTCATGGTGGAGGGGCCACTGAGCCTGAGGAGAAATGGTTGAACTAGCTAGGAAAGGAGAGGCCTGGTAGGGACACGTACCAGGTGGAACTCAGACAAGCTGCCCTGTGACAGGCAGACAGACAGCATGCAGCATTCTGGCTGTGAGTGGCTATTGGACTGTACCAGGCAGGTGACCTCCCCTGCTCTGCCCACTTAACAGGACGGCAGCCATAGTCTTGCTAATTTGACCTCAGCAGCTGACAAGGCGTCCCCCAATATTCTCCTACTAAGCTACGCGTTAATGCGTGCAGAACCCCTGAGCTTCGTAGGTCTTTAATGAGTGGAAGCCACCTTAATTTTCTAGCTGTTCTGTGGCTGAGGGTGAACATGATGGTCTGTGGGCTGAAGGGCACATCAGTTTCATTGTCCATCTCCTCTTGGAAAAGCCCTAGCTGAAAAGACTTGTCTCCCCCAACTCAACAACCGCACCAGAAATGATCTATGTAGTGGAGCCCGGGAATTTTACACCAGACCCACCCACTTCCTTCTGGCCCTCCAAGCCTACTGAGGCTCCCCCAGAGGAGTCTCAGAAAACACAGATACCAGGATGGTACATATCCAAGCTCCTCTGGTTGGGTGAGCAGTGGCTGCTGATGCCAGAGGGGTGGATGGAATGTGGTCACCCAGCACTGGGCAGATAGATGGTCCTTCTGCACAGGCAATCTGTTCCTTCGAGAAATGCTGCAGAGGGGAGGCACATAAGCAAAGAGAGGTTTGGACCCAAAGTCCAGACTGGCAACTAGCTGCTTGCTTGTGGGCGTGTGATTACTCCTAACTGGGCCTGTTTAATGTCTGTATAGTAGAGAAAATGGTGCTGTCTTGGCGTGCTACGGTGAGAGGTCCTTGAGCTCACGTGCCAGGACTGTTGGGATGAGATGAGGAAGCTGCTGGGTTGTAACCAGTTCTGCCTGCTTGTTGATGCATTACTCCCGTCCATTCATCTACTCCAACCATTCCATCCTTCAAAATCCCGTCCCTTATGCATCCTTCCCCAAACAAGTCTGTTTGCACAGACCCAACCCCCTCTGTACCCCACAGCCCTTTGCGGGTGGGAGGCTCCTCCTCCTTGGTGGATATTCCCAGCTGTCCCAGAGATGACTGCTTATCTGGGTTTCATCTGCAGGTGTTGGGCTTCCAGGACACCCTCTCCTCCGACACCCCTGATCTTCAGCAGCCCTGGAAAGTGAAGCCATCTCTACACTGTGGCCCAGCTCATGCCTCAGCTTCATCTTGTCATTCATCTGGTGCTGTGAGTCCTAGGGCCACATGGCTTTTTGTCCTCTGTCCCTAGAGAACCAAGCTTTTGAAAGACACCGGGGAAAATGTTTATCTCCTCTAACCAGATAAAAAATCATTTTCCCCATGCAATCTTTAGAGTTTCCATGACAAAACAGCATGTGGTATATTTCCTCACATTGCTGGAAGAGGGAGGGCAAGGCATTGGCAGGTAGCTCCTGAGGCCAGTCACCTTGGCTTGCAGGTGGTCACTTTGTCACTGCGACCTCAAATATTCTCCGTTTCATAGGCAGGGATGTGATGACTTGAAATTGGCAGAACAAATACCCTCCAAGGTGACTACTGTGGACACAGTGTACCTGATTCAATCTTGAACAAACTTGCTTTCATGAGTATACAGGACCTTCTCCACTTTCCCATAGCAGGACATCTGTTAGGCCAGGTCCTGAGGATTGGCCCACTGACTCCAGTTCATCATGGAGAGACTTTGGTTGGGTGACTGTCTGGCAGCAGACTGGCTGGGTTGATGGCTGCAGTTGTATAAAACCTGAGATGGGGCTGGTCCAGGAGGAGCGATTGATAATGTACTACTCAGGCATCTCTGGGGTCTCCCTTAGGGGGGCTTCTACAGAGATCATCCTGCATCCACCTCCCATGTGCTAGGATTCCAGGCATGTGCCACCACGTTCAGCTAGCGTGCATGTTTGTGACATAGAAATGAGGCTCACTTCTTATTTCCCTGAAAACAAAACAAAAGAAAGAAGCAACATGGAAAAGGATACAGACCTTCCCACTTCTAAATCAACCAAGTGGTCTCTGGCATCCATCTCTATCAGAAAAGTATTGTGTCTGTAGCTTTAGTCCTCTTCCATTACTCTAACAAAATACCTACACAGGGCAATCTATAAAGTACAAAGATTTCCGTCTCACTTCCAGAGGCTGGAAGGCCAAGATCAAGGCATCTGGGCCTTTTGTGTCTAGAGAGTTTCCACTTCCAAGTAGCCTCTCAAATGCTGTACCTCCAAGAGGACCAGTGCCTTGTCCTCTCCTAGGATGAAGTCATCCCCTCAAACCATAAAAGAGGGGGTAAACCCCTCCCTGAGGATGCAGCCTTCATATCCTAATCACTTTCTAAAAGGTTAACTCCTTCCAAACTGTCGAATTGAACCCAAATGGGGATGAAGTTCTGATGCAAACATCAGGGCCGCGTTGCTTGCTTTTCCTCACCGACTGTAAGGCTGCTGGTGTTATCTGCTTGCTTGTTTGTTCATTAATGTATCAGTTCATCTCCCTCCCCAGGACAGAAGCTCATGAAAGCAGGGCTTTATCTCTTGTCACTTGCTCCCAGTACTGAGGACAGAGCCTCCCTTGTAAGAAGCAAGCAAAGTACGTGTTGACAGGGATGTGTGGCTGTGCCTGGTACCCACAACATCTTTGATCAGTTGGGAAAGCAACAGGATGCCGCAAAATCAAAGCCCACAGTTCCATGTCAGCTCTGGGTCTACCCTTGACTGTGGGACTGAGACACGCCTTGGTGAGTGTTGTTTGTTTGTTTGTTTGTTTGTTTTTATGTGAACAAGTGGGATATCAGTTTAGATTTCCTCCCCATACACTTCCATTTCAGGTGAGATTGGATGAAGCAGAAGACTCCCTTTACTGGAATTTCAAAGTGAGCAACACCCTTCAAATGACCCCGCCTCCTGCCAGCAGTCTTGTTCCCTGTTGGGTCACTCTCCTTTTTGGAAATAGCACCTTGAATGGACAGCTTGTGCCAAGATGGCAGTAAGCTTGGGTGGAACCAGAGAAATGATGACTCCAGCCCTTAGAAATGTGAGGGCCTCCATGTCCCCATCCTCTCCGGATGGTTGGAGTCTTGAAGATCATGAAACCATTCATGCTCCTGCCAAGAAAGTCACTGTCACTGTCCTGTAATATGATGTGGGAATGCTGTCCCATGAGCTGGGTGCCAGGGGACTCTTCTTCAAATATATGTTTCAAGTCTGCAGTTGTACACCCTATACCACCCAAGTTGTTTGCTGTGTACTAGCAGGCAGCAGGCTGTTCTTCAGATGGAGATGGGTTTTCAGGACCATAGGGATCACCTTCAAGAGGACCTGTGGATAAATGTCCTAGGTCTTGTCATTCTGACTGGGAGTCCTGCATGTCCCCACATTACTGTGTCTGAGCATATATGTGCACGTGCAAGCATGTGTGTCTATGGTGTGCTTGAGGGGGTCAAAGGGTGACTTTTAGGACTGAGTGTTCTCCTTCAACCAACCAAAGGAAGACTTGTAGGAGAATGTATTGTGCTGACTTTGGGGTGCACACTGCCGGTAATCCCCCCCCACTTGGGAATTGAGAGGAGGGTCTGGAGTTTCAGGCCAGTCTGGGCTACACAGCAAGATACCATTTTTGAGTGTGTGTGTGAGTGTGTGTGTGTGTGTGTGTGTGAGTGTGTGTGTGTGAGTGTGTGTGTGTATGTGGTGTGTGTGAGTGTGTGAGTGTGTGTGTGTGTGTGTGTGTGTGTGTGTGTGTGTGTGTATGTGTGTGTGTGTAGGTAGGTAGGTAGGTGGTTAGACAGATAAATAGACAGACAGGTAGATAGATAGGTAGATGGATAATAGATAAGAAGATAGATAATAGATAGATAGATAGATAGATAGATAGATAGATAGATAGATAGATTTACATGAGAATAAGGGGAGGGGGAAGAGGAGGGATGGGGGGAAGGAAGGAAGTAGAGAGGGATAAGGAGGGTAAAGTCATGTATTGCCCTGCACCCTCATTGCTGATGATCTCTGTGGTCCCCTTGTCAGCTCTAAGCTCAACAATTTCAATATTCATGTCCCCCCAACCTCCCCCAACCCCCTTACCTGCCCCCCACCCCGCACAAACAGGAAGGCGGGCAGGCAATTTGTTACTGTGCAGAAGACAGGCAGCTGTGGCTGCTTTCTTGGAACAAAACAAAAAGAAAGCGAGGTGTGTGGGTTTTAAAGAGCTGCTTTGCATTCAGCCCTGGTTGGCTCTGTTTGTGCAAAAGCAAAACAAAAATATCAGCAGGGGAACCCCTTGGACTTGAGGATCCATTAATTAAAATGTAGGACTTGTTAAAAACAAAGCACTTTTTAAGAAAGAAAGAAGATGGGGCACTGAGCTCAGAATCTGAGTGGCCCCGTTTCCTTTCAGCAAACTGCTGTTCAGACCTCAGTTTCTCCCCTGGAACAGAAGCAGGTTGGGGCACAGGGCAGGCTGTGAGCCTCCTCACAGCCATCTATCTACTGCTGTGGTTGGTACTCACCTCTGCTCTTCAACCCCAGCCATCGCTCATATTGCCCTCCTCTCTGCAGAAGTCTCCCCACCCCAGCGAGAAGCCACCTCGTAAGAAGGTTGTACCCAATCCCAGTCCCCAGGAGTGGATAGGCTTCAGCCAAGAATAGTAGTCCTGTCTATCTCAAGGTGGGCCCAGCTCTGGTACAGCGCTACCTGCAGGATGAGAAGCCCGAGAGGAGTTTCTGGCCCGCATTGTGGGGCCCTGCTCAGAGCCTCCTGAGGACTGGAGACTGCTGGGGAGGGGGATGAGGGGAGAGAATGGGAGTGGGAGAGAATGGGAGCGGGGAGCCCACTGTGGTGGACCAGCCCATCCAGAGTCTGCCAGCATCCTGATCCCACCTCCATTCGTTGGAGGAGTATGGACACCGACACCACCCACTGGAAGAGAACCATTGGGGTTCTGCTGCACCCCACAAGAAGAGAACAGGACTGGGGGAGACCCTATACACACTGGAAGAAGGGATGGGTAGGCGACAGTTTAAGAATACAATCAACAACATAAAGACCAATATGACCAAAGTCTAAGGACTTCACCCCAGCAAGACCTGAACATCCCAACACGGATGAAGCAGAAACCAAAAATTACAAAATTGCAAAAAACAATTCAAACAGTGCAAGGCCTGAAAGCTGAAATAGAGACCCACAAACAAAAACAAAAACAAAAAACAACAACAAAAACAAACAAATAAAAACAAAAACAAAAACCAACACAGTCTAAGGGAATGCTGGAAATAGAAAAACTGGGCAAACAATCAGGAACTACAGCTGCAAGAAATGCAAACATAACCAATCGAATACAAGAGCTGGAAGAGAGAATCTCAGGCATTGAAGATACACTAGGAAAAATAGATTCATCTACCAAAGAAAATCTTAAATCCAACAAATCCCTGACACAAAATATCCAGGAAATATGGGACACTGTGAAAAGGCCAAACCTAATAGGTACAAAAGAAGGTGAAGAAACCCAACTCAAAGGTGCAAAAAATATATTCAACAAAATCATAGAAGTAAACTTTTCCAACCTTAAGAAAAACATGCCAATGAAAGTACAAGAAGCTTACAGAACATCAAATAGAGTGGACCACAAAAAAGTCCCCTTGACACATAATAATCAAAATACTGAACATAAAGACTAAAGAAAGAATGTTAAGAACAGCAAAGGAAAAAAGCCAAGTAACATATAAAGGCAAACCTATCAGAATTACACCTGACTTCTCCATGGAAACTCTGAAGGCCACAAGGTCCTGGATAGATATTCTACTAACACTAAGAGATCACAGATGCCAGCCCAGACTACTATACCCAGCAAAGCTTTCAATCACCAGAGATGGAGAAACCAAGATATTCAGGACAAAACCAGATTTAAACAATACACATCTACTAATCCAGCCCTACAGAAAGTTCTGAAAGAAAAACTCCAACCTAAAGAAGTCAACTACACCCACAAAAACATAAGCAATAGATAATCCCACTTTACCAACAGCCAAAAGAAAAATGGAGGGGGAGGGAATACACACATAATACCACCACCACCAAATCCAAAACAAACAAGAATTAACAATCAATGGTCATTAATATCCCTCAATATGAATTCATAGTATTAATTCACCTATAAAAAGACACAGGCTAACAGAATGAATACGAAGACAGAATCCATCCTTCTGTTGCATACAAGAAACACACCTCAACTTCAGACATTACCGCAGAGTTAAGGGTTGGGAAAATATTTTCTAATCAAATGGACCCAAGAAACAAGCAAGTGTAGCAATCCTACTATCTAATGAATTAGACTTTAAACTAAAATAAATCAAAAGAGATGATGAAGGTTATTTCCTATTCATTACAGGAGAAATCTATCAAGATGAAGTCTCAATTCAGAATATCTATGCCCCAGGAAATAATCGATTTGAGGGCTGAAATCAATAAAGTAGAAACTAGGAAAACAATACAAAGAATCAATGTAACAAAGAGTTGGTTCTTCGAGAAAATCAACAAGATAGACAAACCTTTACCCAAACTAACCACAAGACAGAGACATCATGCAAATTAACAAAAATTAGAAATGAAAAGGAGGACATAGCAACAGAAACTGAGGAAATCCAGAGAATCTTCAGGTCATACTTTAAAACCTGTACTCTACAAAATTTGAAAATTTAATGAAAATGGACAATTTTCTGGATAGATATCACTTACCAAAATTAAAGATAAGCAATTTAAATAGACCTATAACCCCAAAATGAAATAAAAGCAATCATCAAAAGTCTCCCAACCAAAAAAAGTCCAGGGCCAAAACAACCCTGTACAATAAAGGAACTTCTGGAGGCATCACCATCCCTGACTTCAAGCTTTATTATAGAGCTATAGTCCTGAAAACAGCTTGGTGTTGGCACAAAAATAGACAGGTAGACCAAGGGAATCAAATTGAAAACCCTGATATTAACTCACATACCTACAAACACCTGACATTTAACAAAGAAGCTAAACTTATACAATGGGATAAAGAAAGCATCTTCAACAAATGGTGCTGGCATAACTGGATGCTGACTTGTAGAAGACTGAAGATAGACCCATGTCTATCACCACCATGCACAAACTTAAGTCCAAATGGATCAAAGACCTTAACATAAATCCAGCCACACTGAACCTCTTAGAGGAGAAAGTGGGAGGTACACTTGAACTAATTAGTACAGGAGACCACTTCCCGAACATAACACCAGTAGCACAAACACTGAGATCAACAATTAATAAGTGGGACCTCCTCAAACTGAGAAGCTTCTGTAAGGCAAAGGACACAGTCAACAAGACAAAATGGCAATCCCCAAAATGGGAAAAGATATTCATCAACCCCACATCTGACAGAGAACTGATCTCCAAAATATACAAAGAACTCAAGAAGCTAGTCACCAAGACACCAAATAATCCAATTAAAAAGTGGGGTACAGAACTAAATAGAGAAGTCTCAGTAGTGGGATTCAAAATGGCTGAAAGACACTTAAGAAAGTGCTCAACATCCTTAGCCATCAGGGAAATGCAAATCAAAACAACTCTGAGACACCATCTCACTCCTGTCAGAATGGCTAAAATCAAAAACACCAAGGACAGTTTATGCTGGAGAGGATGTGGAGAAAAGGGAACTCCTATGTGCACTGCTCATAGGAGTGCAAACTTGTACCACTTTGGAAATCAGTATGGCGGTTCCTTAGGAAAATGGGAATCAGTCTACCTCAAGATCCAGTAATTCCACTCTTGGCATATATCCAAAAGATGCACATTCATACAACAAGGACATCTGTTCAACTATGTACAAGGCATTATTTATAATAACCAGAACCTGAAAGCAACCTAGATGCCCCTCAACTGAAGAATACATGAAGAAAATATGGTACATTTGCACAATGGAATACTACTCAGCAGAAAAAACAATGAATCTTGAAATTTGTAGTCTAATGGGTAGAACTAGAAGAAACCATTTTGAGTGAGGTAATCCAGTCACAAAAAGCTAAACATGGTATTATTCACTCATATATGAATTTTAGACATAGAGCCAAGGATTACCAGCCTACAATTCACACCACCAGAAAAGCTAAGAAACAAGGAGGACCCTAAGAGAGACATACATGGTCCCCCGGAGAAGGGACAAGATCTCCCAAGCAAATTGGGAACATGGGGGGGAGGGGAGAGAAAGTTAGGAGGAAGAGGGGAGAGGTGGGCATGAGGGATCAGAAAGATTGAGTCAGGCAAAGAATAGAGGAGAACAAGAAAAGAGATACCATAATAGAGGGAGTCATTATAGGTTTTAAGAGAAATCTGGCACTAGGGAAATGTCAAGAGATCTATAAGGATGATCCCAACTAATAATCTAAGCAATAATGGAGAGGCTACCTTAAATGCCCTTTTCCAATAATGAGTTCGATGACTATCTTATATGCCGTCCTAGAGCCTTCATCTAGTAGATGATGGAAGCAGAAGCAGACACCCACAGCTAAACACTGAATCGAACTCCTGGAATCCAGTTGCAGAGAGGGAAGAGTGATGAGCAAAGGGGTCAAGACCAGGCTGGAGAAACCTACAGAATCAGCTGACCTGAACAAGGGGGAGCTCATGGACCCCAATTTGATATCTGGAAAACCAGCACAGGACCAACCCAGACCCCCTAAATGTGGTGTTAGTTGGGAGGACTGGGCAGTCTATGGGGCCTCTAGTAATGAATCAGTATTTATCCCTAGTATAGGAATGGACTTTGGGAGCCCATCCCACATAGAGGGATACTCCCTCAGCCTAGACACATGGGGGAGGGCCTAGGCCTGGCTCCAAATGATGTGACAGACTTTGAAGATGCCCCATGGAAAGCCTCACTCTCCCTGGGGAGCAGAAAGGGGATGAGGGTTGGTTGGGGAGACAGGGAAGGACAGGAGGGTGAGGGAACTGGGATTGACATGTAAAACAAGCTTGCTTCAAATTTAAATTAAAAAGAAGCCAGAGAGGCACAGTCCTTGCTCAGCTCCACCCCTGCTCCGTGTTCCCTCCCTCCCTCCCTCCATCCCTTTATCCCTCAGTATAGAATGTGCCCCAGAGTCCCCACCTCTGCTCCATCTCAGTCACCATGGCTGGCAGTTGCTCCTGGGGATAAGTTCTTGATGTTCAGGACCTCCCACGGGCCTAGCACCATCCTTTTTTACCTAACCGACTCTCTTGGCAAACTCAGAGGAATCCCTGTTGCTGTTTCATAACTTGGTGGCAGTGGGGTGGCTGCTTCTTTGTGGTCTCACTACCAGGGAGCTGTGGGACCAGAACCTACGGGTTTCAGCCTTAAGACCTAAGTTCTTCACTGACATTCAAGACGAAAGTTATTTCACTGAGATTCAAGGTACTGCTGCATCAGCTCCGCCCAAGCCTGAGTATGCCCAGTTCCTTTCTCTCCCTTGACATCCCTGAAGGTGCACAGATGTGCAAGGAGCATCACACTCCGTCTCAGGATCTCTTAGGGAGGAGTCCACTAAACTCCTGCCAAAAGAATTGGAGTAATTGCTGAGTGTCACAAACTGCAAACCTGGCCCCTCCTGAGACTCTCGTCCCCCACTGGGATGTGAATGGTAAAGGCTAGGTGTTACTGCCAGCAGGTCATCTGTGTCAGGGCCTGGGCTCAGCAGAAGCTCACTGTTCTTCTGCAAGCAGTGAACACTCCTGGGGATCCCACACTCCTGCCAATGGCCCTTCACCACGCTCTGTCCGTGAGCTTCCAGAAAGTCACTGGTGCAATTATTCTTTCATTTGTCACCGGAGCCTTGCAAGCAGGGGGTAGACAGAAATAAGAGCGCCTGACATTGGGGTTTCCAGCTTCCAGAACTATAAACTAAACAAATGTCTGTTGTGAATTACCCACCCTCGGGCAGGGAACAGACTAAGACACCTGGAATGGGATTCGCGAAGGTGTAACTTCTCAGTGGGGGTTTTCAGAACACTCTTACCCAACACTCCACCAGAAAAAGCCCACTGTCATAGCCAATGGGAGACTGCCCTCCTTGGATGTCAGACCCCTCCATACCCTAACTTACTGAGTTCTCTTGTAAGCCCGAGTTAAGTGGGCTTATGTAAATAGACACATCAGAGATAGCATCAACCCTATGGTCAATAGCTATCACATGTCCCAAGCATCTATCACATGTCTGATGTTACACTTGCAACCAGGAGAGAGAGGCACACAAGCGTGAGAAACTGAACACTGATGGTAAAAGTGGAGGATAGGAATGAGCGCCCTAAGCACCCAGAGAAGATAAAAAGTAACTCTGGCTGGCATGGAGAGGGTTCTTCAGGGACCCGGTGACCTGAGTAGTCACTGGGGTTATGCATGGTGAGATGCAGAAATCTGGAGGTCATCAGGGTCATCCAGGGAGGTCAGGGGACCGTATTGAGTTGTATAAGAGACCAAAGGGGCAGTGGCAATCCCTGGAACAGGAAACCCTGGTAGAAGGCCTGAGGCAGTGACAGAGCTCTGTGACATTGGCCTTGTGAGGGCCACCACTGACCAGACTGGGTTTGGAATAAAGTCCACAGTTCTTTGTGAAATGAACTCAGTCCTGGGCTGGGAAGATGGCTCTGACAGGAAAGCACCTGCCATGCAAGCCTGAGCACCCGAGTTCACACCCCAGCAGCCATGTAGAACGCTGCTATGGTGCCAAGCATAGGGTGCTGGGGAACCAGAGACAAGGGGACCCCCAGGGCTCACTGGTTGGTCAGCTGCGCCTACCTGATGACTTCTATGCCAATGAGAAACCCTTTCTCTAAAGAGGTATTCCTGATGATGACACCTAAGATTTTCTCCAGCTTACACACATGTGTATATATGAACGTGCACATACACAAGCATATGTACACATGTATGCATACATAGGCATTAACCAAAATCCTTAGCCTTCTTTTCTTAGCCTGCTAAAACCGCACCCATTCCCAGTCCCGCTCAGACTTCCCTCCTCTGCAAAAGCTTCATCGAGTACAGTAGGATTCATTACCCCTGTCCTATCTGGGGTTAGGGCTATACCCACTTGTTCCTCAGTGCCAGCAGATGACTGACAAGAGAGCAAGCTGCACAGGCTCTAACGCCCTCTCTAGGGCCCTGTTTTTCTCACCCTTCACTTGTGCCAGTGTCCAGTGCCACACCCAGCACATAACAGAACATGCAAACGGGTATTACACTAAGCCAAATTGAAGGGTTTCTACTTAAGTAGAGCATAGAGCAGTGGACATTTCTAGAGCCCTCACCTGAAGCTTCAGAAGGAAACTAGCCAAGCCACAGATGCACAAATGAAATCAGGCCTGGAGGAAGGAACCTTGGCACCATGTCCACCTCTCTAAACTGTCTGCCTTCGAGGGCTTTCCTCTGTGAAGGAGGCTGACCTCTAAGTGGAGGTGACAGGAGGCTGGATCAGGCTACCCATGTATGCAATCTTGGCCTGATTTCCATGTCAGGCAGAATCTGAAATCTGAATCTGGGCATAGGGGCGCCCTGGGACAACCCAGAGCATTGAGGTTTAACTTCCTTCACTTCAGTTTGGCTCTCTCTGTCTGGCACAGAGTTTCCCCTCCCATCCCCCACCTATCTCACCCACCACCTGGGCTCAGAGTGTCCATCTGTCATCATCAAGCTATCTGGATGCAGTGTAGTGTAGCCATTATAGCTGTCCTTGGGTCTTCATATTGGACTGAGTCCCTCTCCTAATATCAACCTCCATGCTACCTGGCAAGACCTCTGAAGCATCCATAAGCCAAATCTTGAGCATGAGTCAGGCACCCTGCAAGAGTGGGGGCCTGTCTACACCCACAAAATGCACAATCCCTCTATTCAGGGCCCATCATGCAGTAGGTGTTCTGGGAAGCTTGGTGAATGGATGTTGGTGTGGGAACACAACACAACAGCCTCTGGTCAGGACCAGACCTGAATCTGGAAGACCGGCGACAGGGCCTGCTGGTGGCTTTGGTCTCTGTGTGCCTCCGTTTGCTCACACCTGCCTCATGGGGCTGTTGAAAGGTTGAGTCAGATGACATCTGAAAGTTGCTTTCCAGAGTGAGCATGTGAATGAGTGATCAGAGGAGAGGCAGCCGTGCTGCACAGCATGGTGTGTGCCGTCATCACTATTGGAAAGGCCTATGTAATGCCATTTCTTGCCCAGTGTGGTCATTTCAAGAACTGATTTTAAGGGCGGGGGCAGGGGGGCCGGGGTGTTGAGGGGAGGTTCCCTGTCCAAGGTGCTGATCTCTGAGGCTGGCTGTCAATCAAAGCAGCATGGTGCAAGACATTCATTCATTTATGTCTAATCTGCTCATTTGTGCATTAAAACAAGTGTTTCTGCACACAACACTGCAGTGGCTGCCAGAAACTGCCTCGCTTCCACAAGGTCACAGGACCAGCATGGTATATTAATTCTGACATTCCTTTTCACCACCCCGGAGCCTCAGCTTTGTCATGGGTGAAGTGAACACTCCAGGCGCTGCATTTGACACGAGAATAGATCATGTATAGAAAGGGCCCTTGGCATCTCATAGTTTCTGGGCCCAGTATGTACAAGATACAGTGCTCATGAGCATTTTTATCATCGCTCCTCACAAGCTCCAAGGAAGATCCCAGGTTGGGGGAGGGGACTTAATTGTTTCCTTCTGATAAATATCACAGGCCATAAATGCTGACAGCAACAACTGTCATGTCTGACATTTGAAGACATTGGATCTTCTTGTGGAAGCGTTGCTTGCTGCTCTGTAAATCAGGGAGCTGAGAGTCTGGTACCAGCTGCTGGTGGGGAGACATGAGCTGTGACAGCAGCCATGATGTGGTGACTGATAAGGTACCGTCACAGGTACTGTGTGCAGGTATCAGAACGCTCAGTTGACAGTGCTAGTTTCCCCATTCTACATTCATCTAAGGCTGGGGGCAGGGGCAGGGGCAGGGGCAGGGGCAGGGGCAGGGGCAGGGGCAGGGGCAGGGGCAGGGGCAGGAGCAGGGGATAAATTGAGAAGATGCTCAAAACAATGCCAAACGTGTTCTTGAAATGATAAAATGGACTTCCTGTGCTTCCAGGTGCTGCCTTTCTCCCACCCAATCTACCGAGGATATTGGGTAAAAACCGGGGGTAAACCAGATGGCTGTGGGTGGACCACTCAACACATTAGGGCCACATTCTTCACCCAGAACTAAGAGTGTCTGTCTGACCTTTTCATGAAGGTTCAGTTATGTGAGGAGTTTATGTTTTTATATTTGGAGGATCTCCTAGCTAGGGACTCTTAACCTTTTTGAGTGTTAGATCCAAGTGGGAATTATTAGAAAACCACCAGAGCCAGGCACCACCTCCACATATTTTTATTAAATTGTTCTGGGCGTCATATTCTTTAAAGGTGATGACATCTGAAAGCAGAATAAAGAACCCTGATGTTGGGCCAGTGAGACGACTCAGTGGGTAAAGACACTTGGCTTCAAGCCTGACAACCTGGGTTCAAGTCTAAGTATCCATATAGTAGAAGGAGAGAATCAGCAAGTTATCCCCTGACCCTAACACACATGCTATGGCCACACACACACACACACACACACACACACACACACACACACACACACACACTCATAAATATACAAAATAAAACAAATTAAAAATTTAAAGAACCCTGATGTTGAATTTACTACAGTTGAAAATGTTTGGGGGGGGAAGGGGTATGACAATTAACCTTCAGTGTCAATTTGGCTAGATTTAGAATTATTATGGCAACACCTCTGAGTGTGCCTGAGGGTGTTTCCAGAAATGTTTTACTGGGGAAGGAGGACTTAATCTGAGTATGGATGTCACTATCCAATCATCTGGGGTCCCAGGCTAAATTAAAACTGAGCACCAGCATTCAGCTTTCTCTGATTCCTGACTGTGGATATCATGTGACCAGCTATCTCACACTCTTGCAGCTGTGCCTTCCCCCATCATGATGGACTGTACCCCTCAAATTGTGAGTCAAAATAAACCCTTCTCCATCTCTTAAATTGCTCTTGTCTGCTATTTTTTTCTTTGCAGAAATGTGAAAAATAACTAAATCAGGGGCCTTATGGTCTTATTGATGCCTTAGAAAGATTACTGTGGGGGGAAATGCAGAGAACCAGTGAACTGGGTCAAAGGACTAAGACTGGCTTTCTGGGGACAGTGACAGGTGTCTTCCACTTGACATGGGGTCCACAGGGCCTCAGTACAATCATCTTGTTGAAAAGGAGACATCTTAGGACCCATGCAGTGATGGGAGATGTTATTCTGTAAATATGTTTCTCATACTGGTTAATGAATAAAGCACTGTTTGGCCAATGGGAAAGCAAGATAGGTGGGGTGAGGAGACAAGGAGGGAAGAGAAAGTAGTGAGGAGGAGTCAGCATGTATAGCATGGAGAAAGCAGGATACTGGCCCACCACACTCGGATAAAATGACCATACTTAGATAAGTAGAAATGGGTTAATAATTAAGACAGAGCTAGCCCATAAGCAATAATAGTAACTGGCCAACAGGATTATATCAAATACTGGGTCTCTGAGTGTTATTGGGGGGCTGGCGTGGTAGCAGGGCGGCAGGACCAGACCAGTGGCAGGGAAAACGTGCTTGTAACAATGCAGAGCTAAACTTGACTGACAGTGTGCACTTGAACCCCTTTAGAACCTGCCCAGAACTAATCTTGACTGACAGGTGCACCTGTACCCCACCCCAGATGACATACACACATCCAGATAACTTACACACATCCACATTTTGGAGGTCTGACTCAGAGAATCGGATACTACTAGGGCCCAGTACTGAGATAGGGAGGACTGATCCAAAACAGGAGAGTGAGAATTCAGAGAAGACAATAGCTGTGGTGGGATGAGCTGCAGAGTGAGAAATGGGAGCTTGGACAAACTCTAAGAAGACATAGTTTGATGGGAGATGTCATTTTGTAAATATGTTTCTCTTACTAGTTAATGAATAAAGCCCTGTTGGCCAATAGAAAACCAAGATAGGAAGGACTAGGAGACAAGGAGGATTCTGGGAGACATAGTAGAGGAGAGGCAAGATGTAGGGACTTGAGAGAAGAGGTACGGACCTCTCTCTGGTAAGCCAAGACCACGTGGGTTAATATTTAAGACAGAGCTAGCCAATAAGAAACACTAGTAACAGGCCAACAGCTTTATAACTAATACAGTGACTCTGTGTGTTATTTGGGGCTGACACGGCTCTGGGACCAGGCTGGCAGGAAAATTGCTTATAACAATAATTGGTGTGTTGCATCCATATAAGTATCCTTGTTTGCTAAAGTTATTAAAATGATTGTCCTAATATGAGTTTTCACATTTGGATACAGGCTGAGGGGAATTAAGTACCTGCTTCTGGTCCCATACTTAGGAGGTGGCAGAATGCAGCCTGATTGCAAACCTTCTGGCTTTGAGCCCTGGGCTCCTTCTGAAATCTTCATGATTGTGTTTGCCACAGTTATGTTTGTTGTGATCACTCATATGATGGTTGGGTGTTCCTTTAAGTCACCTTCTTCAGTAGCGCTTTTGTCATAATCATTGGTCATTTAAAGGTTAGTCTCTAAAGATAATATGCATATGTTCAATACAGAATATCTTTGTTCATAAAAATGAGTGGATCTTTTTCCACGCCCACTAATTTTCTCTTCTCATTATTTGTCACTTACTAGACCTGCATACAGGTCTTAGAAAACAATTCACTTATATTTACCCACCTGCAAAGGAAAAGACTCAGGTACCAACATGTGGAAGGGGCACCCAGGGAGAGGCTGGGGCTAGGGATGGAGCAGAGAGCACCCATGCCTTCTTGGGATGCATGCCCATTCAACAGTGTAGACGTTCTCCTACCCCTAAGCTCAAGAGGCTGCATCATGTAACCATGATTACTGTTAAGTCCACCTCTAGCCCCTTGATCCTTTTTGGGGAGACCTGGAGACACCTCATGTCTGCTCTTTCTGGCAATATCCCCATATAGAAGCCCACCAAGCATTACTTCAGTAAAACAAAATATATATATCACCCATGAGGGCTTAAGAGACCAGGCGTAAAACCAAATAGTAGAAGCAAAGACTCACCTAGTCTTCACTTAGGAAATTAACACTAGCGCCAGTGAGATGGCTCAGAGGGTAAGGGCACCTGCCACTAAGATTGGCGCTCGGCACACAATGGTGGTGGGAGGAACTGACTCCTGCAAGCTGTATTCTGACTTCCACCATTGCACATGCACTTACACACACACACACACACACACACACACACACACACACACACACACACTCCAGAAAGTTACAGGGCTTCTAAGACTTTGCATTTCCAGGGATGACGAGGCCACAGTTAGGTTCCATTGTCACCCAGGGAAAACACCTATGGTGTGTCTGTGATGACATTTTTCAAGAGATTCAACTGCTGAGGGAAGACCTGCCCTGAACGTGGGATGGGTGTCCAGCCTGAGTAATAGGGGGAGATGGAACAGGAAATGTCAACACCTGCACTCTCATCCTCCTACTTTCTAACTATTAACACAAGGTGGACAGACATGTCAACCTACCATCACTATGTCTTCCCCGCTATGAGGGACTGTACTCTTAAAACTGTAGCACTATAAACAAACAAACAAACAAACCACCCTTAGGTTAATATTAGTTACTTTTCCATTGCTGTGATGGAGGGGAGGGGGCTTTTTGAACATACCATATGCAAAGGCTAGAGTCCATAATGGCAGAGTGGAAGCTGAGGGCTCACATCTTGAACTTGAAACACAAGCACAGAAGAGTGTGTGCGTATGAGGGAGACAGAGAGAGAGAGACAGAGACAGAGACAGAGAGAGAGACAGACACACACACACACAGAGAGAGAGAGAGAGAGAGAGAGAGAGAGAGAGAGAAAGAGAGAGAGAGAGACTCAAAACAGTGTGGGTCTTTAAGTCTGAAATCTGAAAGCCCACCTCCAGTGGCATGCTTCCTCCTACACCTCTTAAACCTTCCAGACAGACAGCACTATCAACTGAGACCACATCTTCAAATGCCTGACACTATGGGAGCAGCTCATTCAATCCATCAACATTACCCCCTGCCAGGTATTAGTTATGGTAATGAGAACAATAACTATTACAGAATATTCCCTATTATAAATAACATTCCAAATAACAAACCATATTATTTCTGTTTAGCCAAAAACAGCATTGTTCATGGCAAGACTGGTGATGTAAGAAGGATGCTAATAATGATAGACTTGCATGAAGATAATTTCTAGGTATGAAGCACATGAGCCAATGCTGTGCTCTGTGATGCTGGACAACAGGGACCATGCAACTATGAAGAAAGGCCCTCACCCTGCCTTTGCCACCTGGTGCAGTGTAACTTGGGAGAACCTTGCTTCTCTGGATTTCCAACTCCTCTTGGTGAAACGGAAGCATCTCAGCTCTAAATCACTAGGCTTCTATTAGACATTGGTTGTAAATGGCTTTTTCCTTTCTTTTTTACACATATTTACAAAGAACATTATATAAAGAACAATTCGTGGGAGGTGAAATATGTACAGTAAATAGATGTCCAGGAAATGAGCCAAAATACAAGAGTGGGCGCTCTACGAGAGACTCATTTATTATTAGATGGCGGAGGAGGATGTGGAGAAAGCTCTGGGCTCCAGTGGGCAGATGCAGGGTGGGGTGGGAGGGGTGAGTTTGCTCACTCTTACATTTACTGGTGTTGGGATATTCATCTTACAGTGAGCACATAAGGAGGGATACAGTTTCACTTTTTGACTTCAAGGAATTCCCAGTCTGTGGCAGGAGGCAGAGCTTTGTACGCTTGAGTGATGTTACAGAAATGTGATAGAATTTGAGAGGGGAGAAGGATGAGATCTGTGCTTTATTGAGCTGCAGAAAGTGTTGACTTTGGGGTGGCATTTGGGGTTAATTGCCTGAAGAAAGGAGGCAGAATTCTGAGTAGAGAAAACAACATGGGATGAGGCAGGCAGATAGGAAAGGAAGAAGTGGTAAGGGATTGAGGCATACCTGAACATGGAGGTCAGGAGGAATGGGGAGGAGAAGAGGAGAGGGACAGAGGGAGTCTTCTATGCCATAGCAGGGAGGTGGGGTGGTTTTATTAACAGCATGTTTACCAGACCTGTATCTTTTTAAAGAACATGCTAGCCAAGGGATGGAAATACAATGACATCATGACTTAAAAATAAAAGCAAATCTGTCTGAGAAGGTGTAGCGGGGTATACATATGCATGGGAAGGGGGGGGTCCAGAAAAGAAATGAAAACAGCCCAAGCATTGTCTCTGGTACGGAGGCGAGAATGGGAACAATGAACCGTTCAGCACAACGGACAGCTCCCATATCCAAGTCCTATTATCTTACGCCGGTACAACTGTTTTTAAAATAGGTATCATTTGTGGAGTGCCAGGAGATTTGCATAAATTGCGTCTTATGACATCTATGAAACACATGGTTATTGGCCCCAGCTTGCTAGTGAAAAGAAATTGAATCCACTAAGGAATACAGCTACCACTGCCAAACATCTAATTCTTTCAGGATTAACTCATTTCCCCACTTTCATTAAATGAGAAAGCATAGGTCCAAGTGATGCAGGATGGTGAATACCTGCAATCCCAATAGCAGGTAGGCTGGGGGAATCACACGTTTGATGCTAGCCTGTGTTGAATAGTGAGATCCTGTAGTAGAGTTAATGAGGGTGTCCCCCATAGGCTCCAGTATTTAAACACCTGGTCTCCAGTTGATGGTGTCGTTTGGGTAGGTTTAAGCTATGCAGCCCTGCTGAAGGAAGCATGTCACTGTGGATGCTGGCTTTGAGAGTTAGTTTGCTCTCTGCTTCGTGCTTATAGTTAAAGATTGAGCTCTTGACTTCCCCTTCCTGCCCCTATTCTCGCTGCCTGCTGCCTGCTGTCATGCCTCTCTCCAAGTATGGATTCTCATCCTCTGGGACAGTTAGCCAAAGTAAATCCTTCTTTTGGTACATTGCCTTGGCCATGGCGTTTTATCACAGCAAAGGAAAGTAACTAATACAGACCCTCTCTCAAAACAAAAACAAACCAGGAGCCAGGGATGTAGCTCAGGGGTAGAGTGCTTGCCCAGCATGTGCAAGGCTCTGGGTTTACTCATGGATACTGAAAAGATTTATACTCTTATCCAGGAACTATGATCAGCCACCCAAACCCACCATGTTACCTGTTGCTGTGATCAGGAAGGTTCAGTGTGAGTGTTAGCAGAGGGGATTCAAGGAGAGTGGTTGCCAGGGTAGCCAGCACTACCCACAGTAAGGCTTTTCCTTTGTATGCCTGTTTGTGTTTGGATGCTTGGGTTTTGTTGTTGTTGTTTGTTTTGAAAGTACACTGGAATGGCTTTGAGCATTTCTTAGCCCTGCTTCAAGGCTCACAAGGACCTTAGGTCTTAATAGTGGGAACAGAGGCCATCAGAAAGTGAAGAGGGACAGTTTAGTGTCTTGGGTTCTTCACGAATGGGTCTTCTCCAGAACGCTGGGGAAACCTTGTGTCCTGTCCCCTCTTTCCTCATCTTGGGGACACTTCCTCTTATTTCTATAAAGTCAAATCTGTAGTCATTTTCTACCACAGTATAAACCTGTCCGTGTGTGGGGGAAGGATGTGAAACAAATACTGGCTGGAATTACTGCCTAGCCGACCATGGGTGTACTCTGAGAACTTCCTATGTAGATGAGATCTCTATCACAGTGTGTGTCTTCCAAGGCTATGTTAGGCCAGAGTGTGGGCCTTTTCTGACTCTGCTGGGACTCTTACCTATCTCAAATCTCTCCCCTTTGCCGTGTCCCACATTTAATGCCTTCAGAAGAGCAACATTAAAAACATTAAATGAAGTTCCTGCTTCAAGATTCCCCTGTTGCCTCCCAATATAGTTTATGGTCCTTAGCTGGGTATTCAGGATCTCCACAGGTTAGCTCAGCCTGCTCTTCTACCCCGTATCCTAATCCCTCTCTCCACACACATGTTTCATCCACGTGAGTCTGGGTAACATTCCAGATGCCTCCTAACGTGGCATTTGATTGCTTCATCAAAATGGCCAAGGGAGGAAGTCCACCAGCCTGACAGAAATCAGGAAGTTTTGCAGTCTTATTAAAAATGTGCTCCGCTCCTTAGAACAGACTCATTCCAGAGGAGAGGGGAGCAGAAGACTGGGAACACTGGGAGGTGAGCATCATGGGATCCACCTTAGAAGCTGCCTTGAGAACCACATCAAATCATACTTCTCAACATCCTCCCCATGCATCCTAGACAGAATGGCTGTCTCTCAATCTGACACACCTTTATTAGCTGACATTGTGGACGAAAACTATACCAAAGATATCCACTTTCACTGGAGACCCTTGGAGAGGTGACAGGAAATCTCTCATTTTCTCTGCATTTCATGCAGCTAAATTGGCATGTAAAAGACAGCAAGGGTCTGTAGGAGTGACACCTCCATTGCTTGTGCCCCCATGGAACTAGCCTTTGGCTTCCCATCTCAAATAGAGACAGCTCACCAGGAAGGTGCTGATCCTGGGTGGCAAGAGAATGGACTGGGCGCTGCTTGGGTTTCACAAAATCCAGCGTTTGACAAATTAAGATGTAGGAATTTTCCAGACATGGGAGCAGAGAGAAACAGGTTTCCCTGACAGCATTCACATAGACAGCATGCAATGCCTAACAGGCTGATAATAACAATCTGAGCATGTGCATGGCGAAGCCTCTACGCTTCACCTGCCTCATATCCATGCCACAGTTCCTGCATCTTGGCAAGGTCATCTTCACTGGACATTTGAAAGGGGTCAGATTTGAAGAGGTAGGTTACCTGAGCAAGCTTACAGAGGCTAGCTTTAAAGACTGGGTGCTTTCCTGCTCACTGCACCCCCACACACACACCTGCCTCCCATAGCAACTCTCCTTTCCCGGATTAGAATGGAAAGGGAAAGGTGGCTGTCTTTCACAGTGACCCAGAGCCGTATCAGCTGTGTCCAGAAGTGTAGCTCTGTAAATACTCTACGAATCAGGAAGAGTTAGGTTTTTGTCTGCTATTTTCCAAACTGGCGGGGTAACTTTGAAAGAGTCATCTTACCTTCTCACAGTCTCATTTCCCTCCCTTCTGAAAGATTAGTGCTATGTGGTCCCCAGAGCTCAACGCAATTCTTACAGTACACGAGATTTCCTTACAAACCATCATGAATAATTTAAACCGGGTTGCTAAAACACACGCCAAAATCACTGCTTCATCCCCAAACCCTTCTTTTGTTTCTAAAAGATAAATTTTAAATGGGCAAATGGCTTAAAGGTACATTTCAAAACTTAACCATGGAATAAAGATAATAGTATTAGTTCTATCACCTGGGGCATTTTTAGTGAGTTCTCCACCCCCATCCTTTTTAAAAATATTGTCTGTAAGTCATAACAAATAATGTTCCCTATTACAGATGCAGAAGGTCTGTTCTGGACCATTTAGAAAGAATAAGGAACATCCTCCTTGGGGAAAGGGGTTTCTCAGAGTGTCTAGGACAGAGTTTCACAACCTCGGGGTCACAATTGTACAAGAGAAGAATGCACCATTGAGCTAGTGATTTACAAAAGCACCACAATAGTGACATAGAGATGGTTTAATGCAGTGATTCTCAACTTCAGAGTCATGACCCCTTTGGGGGCCAAACAGCCCTACGACCATCAGAAAGCATAGATATTTATATTATGATTCATAACAGTAGCAAAATTACAGTTATGAAGTAGCAATGAAAGTGATTCCATGATTGGGGCTCACCACAACACGAAGAGCTGTATTAGAGGGCCAGAGCATCAGGAAGGGTGAGAGCCACTGCTCTAGAGGACCACGTTTCCTAAGCTGTAGGATTGCTGGGTATCATGCCTTACCTGCTGTGTCACCTGCCATCTTCTGACGAAGAAGATCAGGAGAAGAACAGGAAGGCCTAGGAAGATAAACCAGAGCCAGTCTCCATAAACCACAGATCACATGTCCCGGTGTGTCGTTTCCTGCAAGCAACAATGGCTCTGAATTTCCCAGAACAGCTATTTAAATCGGGCTGTCCATCCAGTGAGCATTTATCAACTCCCCCACCTCATCCAGAGCTTCATACGGGGGTCAGAGGTAGAGCAAGGCATCTTCTCTCAAGGCGGGTGAGCTATGTTTGTTCCCATGAGCTCTGTTGGTAGACAGACACTTACCAAGTGCCTACTATGTGCCAGGCATTACTAGAGACAGAAACATAGGCCTTCATGTAGCCATTTGGCAATGTTGTGACAATTACCATAAATTTAGTGACTTACACTGTATTACCTCACAGGTTCCATTAGGCAGAAGTCTGACACCTAGCTGAGATCAGGTGTCACAAAGGCCATGTTCCTTTCCTGGAGCTGAGGGGAGAATTCACTTTTTTACACTATCTGGTTGGACTAATTTATATACTTTGGTGGAGTTTGTGGCAATCTAGGGTGTACACACCAAGATGTTCAAAGCCAAGTTTTCCAAAAATCAAAAAACAGGACAAACAAAATCCACTTGAAGACAGTTATAACCAGGAGGGTTAGAATTCTCAACAAAATGAAAAAAAAAAAAATATTCTAGGTGCATGCTGCTGAACCATGCAAAGGGAAAGCGACAAATGGTTTAACCAGAAATGTTATTTGCACTCCGCCTTGGTGGAGGAAAATGATCCAAGAGAAGTGCTGTGGCCCGAGAGCAATGTAAGCAGACAGGTGCAGAGCACAGAGCTACCATGCCTGCCGGGCAGTGGGCGGGAGCACCGGGCTCAGGCTGCCCCTAGGAAGTAGAGGATCTGCCCCAGAAAGCTTTGCTGCCAGGAGAACAGCCGAGCCCACTATGTGCTCTCCGGGTTCGGTGTCATCCATGGGCAGGAACATGCTGGTGCCTAAAATCAACCGGAGATCCAGTCCATGTTCCATAAAGGGGTTTCCTTGGCATGGGCTGAGGGGATGTGGCCAGAGCGGCAGTGAAGCCCTTGCCTCCTTTTGTACAACAGATGGGCTAAGCCACACATCAGGGGCCAACATGGAGGAGCTGGTGGTCTCCTGGGGACCCAGACACCTGCTTTCCCCCGCCTCTGTCACTGTCACAAGTGTCACTCCTTAAAGCTCTACTTCGAATCCCTGACAGCCAGGCAAGTATTACCCCTTAAAGCTGTGCCTGCAACCTGCTCAGGTGGCTGGGACAGTGCCCAGGAGGAGGGACCGCCTGCTAAGCAGGACACGAGGGCTAGTCCCATTGCCTCCCTGATGCAAGTTCCTGATGTCTGAAGAACAGCGGCCTTGGGCTGTTTCTTCCCAGGTCTCTGCTCCCCAGTTCTAATATTAACCATGAGTCTGGACTTCTGGGCATCTTCAGGCAAAAAAGAATTTTCAACCTCAAAGACTCAAAGACCCCAAGCTTTAAGAGGCATCTGGTGCAGGACTAGAAACTGCATTTAAAGGTCCAGAGTTCAGAGCAAACTGTAGGGAAGAGGTCAGGGTGCCAGGAGAGGGGAGGATAAACCCTCAGCTAAGAGAGACAGAATTGGGACAAATGACTTGCTTCTGTGACGTGTAAAATTTTACCTGTGAGTTATACAACTGCACCTACCTAGTAACTGGGTTTCAGCAAGGACCCAGAAGGGACTGGGCCCTGTTTTTCCCTCAGGCTCATCAGTTAGGCAAACACTGCCCACTCCTTGCTGAGCTGTAAGGAGCCTGTGGCACAGGTACCAGGGTGTTACACTAGTGGAAGTCCCTCTGCCTAGAAACAAAAGGAGTGAGCATAAATGGTTCCCCCCGAAGAGCCGGTAAGGATGGAGAACATTTACTGAATAATTAATGTGCTAGTTCCTGACACAACTGTCTTGATTTTATAAGATGACTTCATGAAGTAGGTGGTAGGAAGTCTAAGATCAAAGGCCACTGTTCTAATGGACACTTTTCTAGTGAGTGGTAGGTAGTTGGCCAAGCTTTTCACACAGACTGGCTCTCACTTTCTAGATGAGGGACCAATGCAAGCCCATGACCTTTCTCAATCTTGGGCCCCTAATTTGTAGCCCTAGAGCTGAAGGCTTGGGGTGAAAAGCATGCTTTAGGAAGTGCTGGGTGGGGAGAGTGGGTTTCTTCAACAGATGATACTGGGAAAGTTGGATATCCACATGTAGAAAATGAAATACCAACATCTATCACCTTGTACAAGAACAACTTCAAATGGGCCAAAGACCTCAATGTGAGACACAAAATGCAGAAGAAACTGCTAGAAGAAAATGTAGGCAGAACCCTAAGGGTGCAGGTATAAGAAAGGGCTTTCTGATTAGGCCTCCATTCATTCAGGAATTAAGGCCAACAAATAACAAATGAGACTTGTCTTAGGGTTTCTACTGCTGTGAAGAGACACCATGGCCACGGCAGCAACTCTTATAAAGAAAGACATTTCATTGGGTGACTTACATTTTCAGAGGTTGAGCCCATTATCATCATGGCAAGACACAGGAGCATGCAGGCAGACATGGTGCTGGAGAAGGAGCTGAGAGTTCTACAACTTGATCTGCAGGCAACAGGAAGTGACCTGTTGGTCACACTGAGTGCAGCTTGAGCAAAGGAGACCTCAAAGCTCACCCCACAGTGATATACTTCTTCCAATAAGACTACACCTACTCCAACAAGCCACACCTCCTACCAGTGCCACACCCTACAGGGCCCATTTTCTTCAAACCACCACAGACCTTTATAAAATTTAACAGTTTCTATCAGCACAGGGAGCAACCAACTGAGTGAAAAGGAAGAGGCTCTTTGCCAACTATACATCTTATACAGGATTAATAGCCAGAACATATAAAGAACTAAAAAAGAAAAATAAAATAAAAAAAAACAAGAAAAAAATACCAAAACTAAAAGTTGGGGTATAGACTCAAATGCAGAGTTCTTAAAAGAAGAAATAAAAATGGCTTAGGTATATCTCAAAAAGCGCTCATCATCCTCAGCAATTAGAGAAATGCACATTGAAAGTACTTTGATATTTCCCCTTACCCCTGTCAGAATGAATAAAGAAACAATTGACAAGGATGTTGACAAGGATATGGGACGTATTTCACTACCGAAGGGTTTGCAAACTGGTGTTGCCACTATGGAAATCAGTATGGCAAATTCTCAAAAGAGAAACAGTGGTATGACCTAGCTATATCCTCCTTAGCATAAGCCAACAGGACTCAATGTGGACACTTTCTCAGCTGTGTTCATTGCTGTTCTACTCATAACAGCTAAGCAATGGAAGCTGTGGGAAGCCACAGCCCCAAGATGGCGCCTGGCTGGATGCCAGGTAGTTCTTGCTTAGCTGTAAACAAGCCTTATTTGGAAGTGCTTGATGGATCTGGTGCGCTTCCTCCTTCTGTGGCCTATCGGGGATCACCAGGTGGCATGAGCTGATTGGGCTGTGAGCACATTTAAGGGCTTGCTGGGGCTGGGAGAGGTATAAACTGATAAGAGAAGCAGTGTAAGTTGATGAGAGAAGTAGCGGAAGCTGATGGGAGCAGAGGAAGCTGATGTACAAGGATCCTGAATAAAACTGCATGAAGAAGAGTCGTGGTTGCGTGTTTCCTTGCCGGTCGAGGTAGGCGCACAGCAGGAAGCAACCTAAATGTCCAACTGACGAGCAGGGGGCGGATCTGCTAGCAATCCAACACCCCTCATTTACATTTGAATCATAAGCATCTCCACGTATGGTTGTTAATTAAGCCACGAAATACCCTGTCCCGGTCATTTGCTTGTTGTTGCTGTCAAGAGTGTTCTGAGGGGCCTGCCCTTGCCCCCACTAGGTTCTAGAGCTCCTGCAATGTATAGGAGATACTAGATGAGCTGGGCAAACTCCATGTCCCTCCTCCACAACCCCACTTCCCATACTCTGCTGGTCTCCAGCCACACACTGTCTTGGCACTCTGGAGGGGCACCCACCACTCGAAACACGTTTTCCTGCCTATTTGTCAACATGTTAGAGGAGGGCTATGATTTCCTTATTCACCATTCATCCCACACTTGGTACAGTGCAGGGACTATGGAACTCCGGCCAAAATTCCATAAGATGAACTGAAGATAAAATGAACGAACATCAAGTCTGGATCCATGCAATTCTGGGCATGACCAATAGAGGGTGCTCTACCCTGAGATTGCTATAACGAGTGGTATTGGGTTTTGCTATGCCCTATTTAACAGTCTGATTTGAAGCTTCCCTGTGGCTATCAATGAGCTCCTAACATGACTGTGACAGTATAACAGGCTCCCATTTGGATTGGGGGGGGGGAGGAAACAGATGGTTTCTTCAATTTGAAGATGGAAGTGCCGGTCCACTAAGGTAATGGTATGGCTCCTTAGCAGACATCAGGCATTAAAAGAGGAAGTCACACGGGCCTGGAAATCCCAGCTCTGTGTGCACTTGTGTAACAGCATGAACAGAAAAGTCTCACTCTTACATACTCACTCACTCTGTTTATTACCCACTAATGTTGGAGCTGAAACCAATGCCCTGTCCTTCGGTAGCTGAGTGTTTGGACGAGGGAAGTAAAAAACAAAAACAAAAGCCCACCAACCATCTTGGGGACCATGGACCATACAGCAGCACAGAGGAAGACAGTTCCCAGGCTGGGGTCAGAAACATTCCCATGAGGAGACAGCTTTAGACTTTGCCTGTAGATGGACGGGTGTGGTGACAGTTCCCAGCAGAGGGATCAGCCACAGACAGCACCGAAGTTTGGAGCATGTGTCCCACAACAGACTTACATGGGGGCAGGCCCAATGAAAAGTCTTCATACAAGGTGTCTTAGGGTTTCTATTGATGTGACAAGACAACCATGAGGAAAGCAGCTTGGGAAGGAAAGGAGCTGATGCCAAGGCCATGGGGGAGGGGAGCTCAGTTTTCTTAATGTGTAGCTTTGATTTTCAATGTCCTCTGAGCTGAAACATTCTATTAGACTCAGGAAGTATCTGAAACTCATTAGACCCAGGAAGCCCCTGAAGCTTACAGGATTCACACAGCCGGCCAGCCCCAAGGCTGCACATGCAATGGCAGTTGCTAGGACAGGGTACTCTCCCACTCTCTGCCTTCAAACCCTGCAGGGAGCTCCAGACAGGTGGCTTTCCTGAGTCACCACCTGTGCTGGGGTGGGCTTTTCCGTGATACAGCGGCCTCTGAGCTATCCATGCCCCCCACAATGAACCTCTATAAACGCACTATTTGCTAAGCTAGACTCAGGTGGAACTGTTAACTCACTCTGTCATCAGTTTCCTGTCCGGGATGAATAGATGTTTGTTCATACCTACCTCCCAGGGAGAAGTCGCACAATACCTGGCATGTCTGAAGGAGGGAGAAAGTGGCTTCTGAGGTCCCTTTGGATGTAAAGTCCTATTTTCCGCAACTAGAGATAGACTTTGTCCTTCAGAGTGGCTCGAGGTTATTAGACTCTCTGGTGCACAGAGGAGAGGGAACAGTCCCCAGAAACCTGGGTATCTAAAAATACCAACAGCCCATCACTCTCCTCTTTGGGATGTCTGACATGGTGTCAAGAAGCTAGTGTCTTTGTCAATCTCCACCTCCAGTTCATAGTCGATGGCAGGAAGTGGTCCTCTGAGTGTCACTCACTCAGCCTGACAGCTATTCCACTGGGACAACTCTGTACAGCACCCGATGGCATGTGAGTGATGACTGTGACACAGGCACCTTGCCCAGGTTTCCTGGGAGAGCATGGCTTGTGCTACCTCGGGAAAATAGAGCTGGCTTGTGGGAAACCTGCCTTGCCCTAAGAGTGAAGGAAAGGGATTCAGGAAAAATTTCTTTCTACTTTCCATCCCTGAACTGCTGCCCAGGGACGACCTCCACAATCTTCTCATCTCAGCCTGCTGATTTAAATGTCAACCTCATCTAGAAACACGCAAGGTAATGTTTGGGCACCTTGGGCCCAACCAAACTGACACAGGATTAGTCATGACAACACACAACGTAGCATTTTCAAGCTCAGCTTTCTCTTCTCTTTCTGTGCACAGATGCCGTGGTGTTTTCGTAATCATCTTTGACTTCATCTTTGTCCAAGGACAACAGAGATAGGGAGCCAAGTGAGAGTGTCTTAGAAGTGGAAAATCCATGCAGACCACTCCTGGTGTCAGTAGCATGGTTAATATGGCTTGACTCAAGAGTTATTTGGGGGGAACCATCATAGGCAAGGTCATGATAGAATCCCAGCTGAAGAACTTCTTGTGGCCCCCAAACCATCCCATTTAGATGGTAAATCTACCAGACAGCACGTGAATAATTTGGCTTTGGCCTCACTCTGAACCTCAAAGTTCTCATTGAACCAGAAGGCCCAAATATGGTAAGGTGTTCCTACACAAACACCCCAAAACTTCAGGGAAGTACTGTAAGTCTCTGAGCCTTGGTTTCCTACTGGGAAACAGTTACCAGGCATTGAGCCCAGAGAGTTGTAAATGCTCATGAGACAGTGTCAGCAGATGGTCGGTGCCCATGACAGGGTACCCACAGATGGCCAGTGTCCAAGACATGTACCTGCAGATGGCCAATGCCTGCCCAGGTACCCACAAATGATCCCTGCCTGAGACAGGGACTTCCCAGGCTCTGCCTTACTCCAAAGCTCGTGCACATACTAAGTGCGAATTATCTGGGGGACGGGAAGTCTATGAACAGGGGCTGCATGAAGGGTGGAGAAACAGCAACGATCAAAGAAAAATTCAATGTGTCTCCTCCCAAGGCAAATAAGGCTTGTGCTTAAATGGCAGCCAAGACAGGTGCCATGTAGCTCAGAGGAAGGGCACCAGCTGCAGGCAGCAGCTGTGTGATGAGCATATTTTTTAATGCCTTTTACATATATAGAAACAGCTTAGTCAGGCTCCCCACTGCACCCAAGGCTGCACTGATAATCAGCACTCAGTGAGTCACTCACTCGAGATAACCAGTCATGAGACCGCAGAGACTCCCGACACTCACTTGACAGCATACAAGCAGAGGCCAAGAGCAAGGGATGCACCGCTCTTCTCTTCTGGACTGCTGGGGACACTGGAGAGATGCCACGCTGATCTGCCCTGTGGCTGAGAGTCTCCCCTGGGACCCTGACCCTTGATTAGGAGACTGCTGTAAGAGACTGGTCCCAGCCTTTGGCTAAGATGTCACACAGACGTGCAGCCTTGGGGAGACGGGCTTAGGACTGTAGTTAGGAACTTGGAACATGAGCCTTGCATGTGATGATCCATGGCATAATAAAATATATCTTATGTTATACCAACTACCAGTATCTGCCTTCTTGCTCATTACAAGCTGGGGTGACAGGCAAGGTCTCCCAGAAACCATGACTATGGATGGGATTAGCACTGAATACGAAGAGGGTTAGAGCCTGAGGGGAGCGTGTTGTGTGTTAGTGGTCCGTCCTCTCTCCTTCCACTGGGGTAGAGGTGGCTATTTCCCTTTCCTGATGCTGACCTTTGACATTCCTAATGACCTGCAGGTCCCTCCGAGCCTCCCAGGGATGCCTAAGTGTGTTCAGTGTCAAACTGCTCTTCTGTAGGTTTTGGTCACTTGAAGAAAGAAGACCAGAAGAGCTGCTCCCTCCGACAGTCAGAAAGCATCCCAGAGGCATTCAGAGATGCAGACATGTGAGAAAAATCAGCGTTGCACTGGAGGGACTAGAGTGAATATCTACCAAGCATCTGGAGAGAAAAGACTGTAGGTGTAATAGTAATAGAAGAGAAATAAAGGCCCAACAGAGAGCAGCAGGCAGATTCCAGTAAAATGTGAAGCTTCTATACTGGGAGGAAGTGGGCAGCAGCAAACAGGAAAATACAGTGGGACACTGTGGGACACTACTGCAAATCCAGTGTACAGAAGGCTCAGTCAGGAGACTTACTGGAATCCAGAAATCTCTTAGTCACTGCCTAACTGCTAAGAGGAGACACCATGACCACCACAACTCTTATAAGAGAAAACATTTGATGGGAGCTTGTTACAGCTTCAGAGGTTTTATTGCATCATTATTAAAGGTGGCGGCACGCAGGCAGGCACGGAGAAGTGGCTGAGAGCTCTACATCCTGACCCACAGACAGCAGGAAGAGGGTGAGTACTGGGCCTGGCATGAGCTTTTGAAACCTCAAAGCCTGCTCACCCAGTGACACACTTGGCCCCATAAAGCCACACCTCCTAATCCTCTTCATCTTTCCCAAGTTTTCCACTCCCTGGTGACTAAATGTTCAAACAGGTGAGCTGATGGGGGCATTCCTATTCAACCCACCACAAGGAGTTCGAGGTCACCCAGGTAACGTAGTGAGACCTCATCAGAGAAACAAAAATCCTTGGACAAAGAAGTATTACCTTCACTCTCTAAATAATTCATGTAGAACCGTGCAGATGTTCAGCTATTAAACTAACTCCCACGCAAGAACAAGGACCTGAGTCTGATTCCCCAGCACCCACATAAAAATCTAGGCATGGGGTGTTTGTGATCGCAGTACTGGGGAGGCCAAGACAAGCAGACCCTTGAGCCTCGGTGGCCGACCCATCCAGCTGAATCAGTGACTGCTATGCTTAGGGAGAGACCTCGTCTCAAAACACATGGTGATGGAGAGCCTCTGAGCAAGGGCACTCCAGGGCAACCTATGTTCCCCACAGGAGAGTGCACACAGGCACCCGCACACACGTGCACCACCAGGCAGTGAATTCACACAGGTTAATAGCAATAATAATAATAACAATAGTAACAATAATAATAATACATTGAGCTTCAGAGATAAATACATAAAAGACAATTTCTAAAAGAAAAGGTCTGATTGGGGAGACGTGGGAAAATGCACCCCTTTGTAAATAGTGAGATAGAGTAGACGTACCACCCTTCACACTTAGGGCTGTCACATCAGGCTGTCCCTGGGCTGGCAAGTATGGAGCCCTGTTGCTGGCATGTTGGAGGGGCACTGTATTTACTTAGAGATCCAGGACAAGCACGTTCTATAGTGAGGGTTTTCAACAGCCGGTAAGCAACTGGCTAACCAACGGTCCCTCTGCAGTTCAGAGGGTGAATGTTAAGAAGGAAGCAGGGTCTATGCTGAGGTGATCCCTGAATTCCTTCGCACATTCCACAGTCATTCACTGAGTTTCTACAACATGCAAGGTGTGCCACAGGCTCTGTTGATGCAGGAAAGTGGGCACGATGTCTCACTCTTGCGTTGGTATTCAAATGTTCTGCAGAGAGCTGGCAGGGAGATGGTTTAGCAGGCAACACAATCATGAAGACCGGAGTTCAGATCCCTAGAACCCCTGGAGGAGCCTGGCAGGGTGGTGTGTGTCTGGGATCCCACACTGAGGGAGAGGGAAGGCAGGAGGATCCTAGGGTGCTTGCTGAACAACCAGTCTAATGGAAACCACGAGTTCCAGCTGCAGTGAGAGACTGTGTGAGCGTGCACGGGAGAGCATCCATACGTACATCACACACAGACACCACATTGAAAGGAAATGTTCTATGAAGAATGTACAGCTTTTGCTGGGGATCCTGGAAAAGGCAGAAACATCGATCTTGCAGAGCCAGTGGTAAATGCAGCTGAGTCTCTCTCTGCACTTTGGGATAAACATACTCCTTGGGGATATGCACCTAATAAGAAGGCATTTAGCCTGCAGCCCTGGGAGCCCAGTGGCCTGGATTCTTGACTTGACTTGTGCTTCCTGTCTGTGGTCTAGCCGTTGGGCTGTCCACGGGGCAAGCGGTAGTTCAGGTGCACTGCACACGCGAATCCCTTCAGAAGCTGTGGCATGATGGACAGTGGAAGGGTGTCTGCCACTGGGGGTGCCAGAGCTCCTCTCAAAACTGCCCTGTCACCTAACACTCTAGAACCTGCTGGGTCCTTTGGGGCCTCAGTTTAGATGCAAGGGCTGGGCGCAGCCTCATGCTTAGAGGGGGACTGTACCACAAGACCACGATTCCATATTTCCTTCAGCGGTTACGGAATTCTAAGGATCTGACGTCTGATTTTGTCTGATTCATATACTGCTTAATTTTTTTTTTTTTTAACCCGGGAACAGATGGCCATCTCCATTCAATCATGATTCACATGCTCTGGCTGGAAGCAGCTGGTCTAGAGGAGTAGATGGCAATTCATTTACCGAATGTCAAAATAAGCCATGAGAAAAGGATTCACACGAAGGTAATGTGGTTTGTTCCATTTGGTTTGTATCTGTAAAGTTGAGGATGTGTTATTAGCTCTTTTAGTTTTTCCCTGGATTCTTACTAGGGCTGCTCTGTGATTCTCACAAACCTCAAGCAGCTGAGGAGGAGGGGAAAGTGCCCACCCCTGAGGAGCTGATGGGGTGACCACTATGAACAGCAGGCCAGTTTCCCAAGGCTGGGAGCAGCTAGAAAGCTGGATTGCGGGGCTACACTGAGGGTACTGTACTGTACCGAGAAGCATATTCGTTACTCTTAGAGATTCTTCTCACTACTAACTTTAGTGTTTGTGTGTATATGTAGGTGTTTATGTGTGTATTTGTATGTACGGGTGCATATAGAGACCAGAGATTTTCTCTCTCTCTCTCTCTCTCCCTCCCTCCCTCCTTCTGTCCCCTCTCTCTGTCTCTCTGTCTTTTTTTCCCTTTTTCCCCCACCCCAAGTGTGTGTGTGTGTGTGTGTGAGAGAGAGAGAGAGTGTGTTTGTATGTGTGCACATGCACGTGCATGCTCGCACGTATGTTTGGCCAGGGTCTCTCCCTGAACCTAGAGCTTACCAATTTGGCTAGATTCACTGGTCAGCAATCCCTGGCCCCCCTGGCCCCACCCTGCCCCAGCACCAGGCTCACAGGATCACTCTACTGCACATCTGCCTTTGCATGAGTCCTGGGGATCTGAACTCAGACTCACGCTTACACTGCAGTCACTTTGCCCACTGAGCCATCGCTCTGGCCCTTCCTCTTTACTTTTCATTATTTTGTATTGCTTTACGGACAACAAGGAAGGCCACTTGTCCAAGGTCACCAACTGTTCTGACACAGGCCTGCCTGCATCACTACCCAAACCCCATATCTCATTTAGGAACCCATCCATCAGCATCTGCATCACTTGGGCACCAGCGAAGGGACACAAAGGCCACTTTCAGGTCCCAGCTTGGGGACTCAGGCTCAACCTCAGCGACTGGTACACTCCTGGGCTTAAGGGGCCTATAACTCTAGGTACCCAGCAGATCTTTCCCTCTCCTGTTTCTATAGCAACACTGTGTCTTTGTTCAGTTCCTTGTTTCAGGCCACAAGAGCCTGGAGGGGCTGAGGGGGTGCCCTCTGAACCCTCACCTCACCAGCTTTTTCCTTTCCTAGGCCTGGATTCAGCATGCACGCAGGAGCCTGCCAGCACTCTGCACTGAGACGTCACTTTTTTCATCACCCCTCTGTGTGATCGTGGGCCATTCCATCTTCACACCACAGTTTCTCTGTATGCAAACTGGATATGGTAGTGAGATAACATACATCAAATGTCCCACGTAATGCCTGACATTTACAAAGTGGTTATTAATGACATCAGTTGCCATTAGTCTGGGATGAGCAGCCTTGTCAGCTCTGGTGTCTCACCACCTGGAGTTCCACAACATAATGTCATAAACACATGGCAGCCACTTCACACATGACCATTTGTCACATTTCTGAGTACCCTGCACTTGCAGGGGAAAGGCCCGAATTATAGCTGCAGGAGAATGGAAGGTTCTGCTGCTTAAATAGTAAGACATCCTTAGGGACTTGTGACACCTAGACCGCTCCATGGCACAGGAGCAGCACTGTCCCCTAACACTGTCCCCTGCAGCAGAACGCTATTGTGTCCACTCCTCTCGACCTTCCTGGGATGCACCTGTGCCTGGATCTGATACCATCCCCCCAGGGGGTGGCCTGGTGGCATGATAATCCTGTCAGGCTCTCAGATTCCTTTGTAAGCCTCTCCCAGGGGTTTCTCGATGGCCTTTCCTGCCTCATTTACTGTGTAATATCCCCAGCCTTGGCATTACCATAGTAATGACTTTGTAAATAGCGACAATAGCCAGGGCTCTAAAAGCTGCTGGAACCCAGCCAAGCTGCTTCCCTGACATCCTTCCCCTGTGACAACTTTGAGGCAGGGAGAGAGGGGGTCATGGTTCCTTTGTATAACCTTGGGTACACCAGTACACGGACAGTGGTTTCTCAACAAGCCCCCACTGCGTGAGTGAGTGAGTGAGTGAGTGAGTGAGTGAGTGAGTGAGTGAGTGAGTGAGTGAGTGACTGACTGGCTGACTGACTGACTGACTCAACAAAACAAGGCACTTCTGATTTGCAGCTGGCAGGCATGGACCGTCTTCCTCCTTGTCTACCAACCTTTGCAGAGAAACAGAAAGCCGTCTAGGGCACACTGTCAGGATACGTTTCTGTGATAGTTAAACAGCATTGTGGATTTGACTGGCTTTTGAATTACCATGGAAACTCACCTTCTGGTGACCCCATGAGGGTCTTTCCAGAAAGGTCTGAGACAGAAAGACACACTCTGAATGGAGACAGCAGTGACCCAGGGGCTGAATAAAATGGGAAACAGGGACTCATCTCTCTGCTTCCTGGCTCTGGATGCCATGTGACCAGCTATCCACGCTCTGGACACCATGCCCCCAACCCATGATGGACTGCACCTTCAGTGTGCCAAAACTGACTCTGCCTTTTAAAAACTGCTCCTGTCAAAACAGTGAGAAAATCCACTAGTTAATTAATACACTTCCCCAGCTCCCATCCCAGGGAGCCTGGGATGGCTTGAACAGGAATGGTCCCCATCAGCTCACACATTTGAGAGCTTGGTCATTAGAGAGTGTCACTTCTTGACAGGGATTAGGAGCTGTGGCTTTGTCACAGAAAGTGTGTCATGGGGGGTGGGCTTTGATGCTTCTAATGTTCGAGCCAGGCCCTGTGTCTTTCCCTTCCTGCTGCCTTCAGATCTAGATATAGAATTGCTATGCCTGCCTGCCGGCCACCATGCTCTCTCCCATGAGGATAAAGAACTAACCCTCTGAAACTGTAACCAAGCCCCCAGATTAGTAACTGCTTTCTTTTTTTATGAGTTGCCATGGACATGGTGTCTCTTCACAACAGTAGACCCCCGAGGAAGGCAGAGCCCTAGAGGTCAATTCTGGGAATAAACATATGTCATCACCACAAACTTACCTTTTGCCAATGACGTACTTGGAGGTCAGAGAAGGCAACCACGTTCTCCGATTCCTAAGTCGTCTCCCCATATGTCCTGAATCTACACAACCGGATCCACAGGGGAATTGCCAGGGAGATTTCACAACATCTCTCCTATGCCATCTCTACCATGTCCTGCAGGGGATTACCTCCCCCCCCCCCTTTTAACTCTCCTTGGAACTTTCCTTAAGCCTCGCAGCTAGGTTTTTAAAAAAAGCAGTGACTTTTTCTTGGGATACACTCTGGCTTCGCATTCCGCACTGGCTTTTTCATACTCCTCCAAGTCCCAGCCCGAGCAGCAGGGACTTGGCTGCGGAAGCCAGAGTTCCAAATGACTGTTGGATCCACTCCCTGCTTCGTCTGCTGTGTGAGTTCAGTGAGTATGGAAACCACAGTATGATGGATAGGCACCGAGCAGGTCCCAGCTGGTGCCAGTAGAGTGGCCAGCCTATCCCGTGTCTTGGCCAGGAAGAGGGAGCCGAGTGTTTTTATGACCCAAGTCGAGGGAAAGTCATTTGAGGGTCTGATTTGCTTCAGGCGAGCAGGAAGAGATTAAATAAGCAAATGAATGTGACAGCATTTTCTAGACTGTAAAGTGTTATGTAAACGTGAAGCCAGCAGAGGATGTTCCTAGGGTGTGAGCAATGCATTCATGACTTCAGCCTGGTCACTCTGGCTAGCGAATGCCGCTTCAGAATTCAGAACGTGGCTGTGGCATGTGCTGCCCTACTGTGTGCTTTCGGCTGAAAAGGATGGATGGTTTCCAACGAGACTTCCAGCCCCGCCTTCCGCAAAAGCTGATTGTCCATGAACTAAAATAAACGAAGAAAATCCCAACAGACAGAGCAGCTTTATTAAAATGCTTGATGCTTCTCTCCTCAGTAAGTGATGCCGCTGATTTCATGACTGTATTCATTTGCCAAAACTTGCATACAAGTGGCGAATTTTACTGTGGGTAATCTATATTTCAATGAAGCTCATTTTTTTTATAGAGCGAAGATAAATATCTAGGGACACTTTGGTGGTTTTTAAACAATTATTGTTGGTTAAGTTTAAGCTAATATTTTCCTGGTATTGTATGGGAGGAGGGGGGATATCTTTTCCTTGTTCATTGTTAAGATAGTTGAGGTCCTTGTGTACTAGAGACTGCCCTTGCTAAAAAGCATTGACTCTTCACTGGGGCCCACAAGGGAACGCAAATGAAATCAACATCCTGGTGTCGGGCTGCTGATCTTACACAGAAGACCTGAGTTGAATCCCAGCATGCACGCAGGATGGCTCACAGCGACCAGCAACTCCAGGTCCAGGAGAGCCACTGTCCTCTTCAGGGCTCCGCAGCCACCTGCACGCAAGAGCATTTGCAGAGTACACAGGCACACACCGCTAAAACGAATCCTTAAAAAAGCCTGGCATCTGCCTCCCTTCTGAATGCCCCAATCTCTTTGGCTCAGACTCTGTGTTTGCCTGTGAGCCACTCAGGGAGTGTCTCTACTACCTACCTCACCCGCCTCATGCAAGGGCATGAATGAGATAAGCCATTAGCTAGCCCTGCCATCACCTTGGATTCCAGGAATAGAACCCCACAGAACTCACGCCCCTAGATGGGACAATTGTCTGCGACAGTGGGGCTGCACCCTAGAACACAAGTTACCATCAAGCAAGGACAGCAGGGACGCCTCCGGCCACCCTGCCGAATGACAATCGAGATGAGGCAGTGCCAACAAGACCATGCCTTGCCCAGGAATGCTTAATCATGCACACGTTTCTTACTCCAATTCTTTCTCTATTTAAGTCTAAGGATCAGCACCCAAAGGTGGGCTTGGGGGTCCCTTTGCCTATTCTAACCCTGCTTCAGCACTGAGGAAGGGGCATCTCTAACACAGCTCCTGACAGTTCCTGTTTCCTTCTCCATGGAAGGAAGGAATGTTGCTAATGGCTTCTCTCTGCTCCTCTTTACTCAAAGTCGCCAGGGGCTGAAGTGACTTATGTGTTGACAATTACAGGAAAACCAACCAGGCAAAGTCAGAAGGTGTCCCCCCCCCATCTTCATGGTGAGAGTGTGCCTGCCCAAGGAAGGGCTACCCATCAATGAAGACTGGAAAGCACTCGTGTGTGTGTGTGTGTGTGTGTGTGTGTGTGTGTGTGTGTGTGTATGTGTGTGTGAGTGTATGTGTGTGTATGCATGTGTGTGTATGCATGTGTGTGTGAGTGTATGTGTGTGTATGTGTGTGTATGTGTGTGTATGTGTGTGTGTATGTGTGTGTGTGTATGTGTGTGTATGTGTGTGTGAGTGTATGTGTGTGTGTGCATGTGTGTGTGAGTGTATGTGTGTGTATGTGTGTATGTGTGTGTATGTGTATGTGTGTGTGAATGTATGTGTGTGTATGTGTGTATGTGTGTGTGAGTGTTATGTATGTGTGTGTGCATGTGTGTGTGAGTGTATGTGTGTGTATGTGTGTGTGAGTGTATGTGTGTGTATGTGTGTGTGAGTGTATGTGTGTGTATGTGTGTGTATGTGTGTATATGTGTGTATGTGTGTGTGAGTATATGTGTGTGTGTATGTGTATGTGTGTGTGAGTGTATGTGTGTGTGTGCATGTGTGTGTGAGTGTATGTATGTGTGTATGTGTGTATGTGTATGTGTGTGTGAGTGTTGTGTATGTGTGTATGTGTATGTGTGTGTGAGTGTTGTGTATGTGTGTGTATGTGTGTGTGTGAGTGTTGTGTATGTGTGTGTATGTGTGTGTGTATGTGTGTGTGAGTGTTGTGTGTGTGTGTATGTGTGTGTGAGTGTGTGCATGTGTGTGAGTGTATGTGTGTATGTGTGTGTATATGTGTGTGTGAGTGTATGTGTGTGTATGTGTGTGTGTATGTGTGTGTGAGTGTTGTGTGTGTGTATGTGTGTGTGTGAGTGTGTGTGAGTGTGTGTATGTGTGTGTATGTGTGTGTATGTGTATGTGTGTGAGTGTATGTGTGTGTGTGCATGTGTGTGAGTGTATGTGTGTGTATGTGTGTGTGTGTTATGTATGTGTGTGTGCATGTGTGTGAGTGTATGTGTGTGTGTGAGTGTATGTGTGTGTGAGTGTATGTGTGTGTATGTGTGTGTATGTGTGTGTGCATGTGTGTGTGAGTGTATGTGTGTGTATGTGTGTATGTGTGTGTATGTGTATGTGTATGTGTGTGTACATGTGTGTGTGAGTGTATGTATGTGTGTATGTGTGTATGTGTGTGTGAGTGTTGTGTATGTGTGTGTGTATGAGTGTGTGTGTATGTGTGTGAGTGTGTGTGTGTCTGTTTCTAAATATTTTGGAAGGAGTTCTTGTCATATTAAAGATTACAACACTCTTGGAGTTCTTTCATGGTGTAGCTACTGAGCTAGTTGCCAAGCCTGGCTGACAATGGGGTTTAGTTTCAGCAAACCCACTTCCCAGAGGACATGGGCATGGAGAGGGTCACCATTGTTCCTGGTGTTCTCCTCTTCCAGACAGGGAAGGGGTTACCACGGTTGAGCTACACTCACATATCACAACACTTGCATGATGAGGAATCGGCCATTTGCTGACTTCTGAGTCCTGTCCCTCAACCAGAGTGATGACTGAGTGAGCTGCTTCTCAGTTTATCAGAGTCTCATTAGCAAAACATAGGGGACAGGAACACAGGCATCAAGGGCAGGAGGGAGCTCCAGAGAGTTCAGTAATGGGAAAGAGCTTGGACATCTGTGATGGGTCATGCCTGTGACCTTGTGACAAGGTCTTCATCGCTCGCGGGCAGCACACACATGCATGCAGGGATTCAAGCTGTCCACTTGGCGCCTCACAGATCGCTGTCTGCGTTAGAGCCTTGGCTTGGGGTAAGCTCCAAGTGAGACTCCACAGCAGGCGAAGCCATGGCTTTGCTGGGCATCACGAGAATGTATGGAGGTGACTCGGCATGGCACTAGCATCAAACAGAATTAACTTCCAGTTCAAACACTCACCTCCAAGGTATGTGAGCAAATGACTTCACCTCTGTGCGTCTGCAAAGTAAAGATCATAGTAGATGAGACTTCTTTGAAGGAGTCTTGATGAGGGTCAAATGAACCCAGTCCACAAATTCAAACACATCCCAGGCATGCATTACATACAACCGTGCATGGTAACATCCACCCATCCCTGCCACAGCACACAGCACACAGCACGGTGACCATCCCCAGGCTGGCCAGGTGTCCCCCCAGGAACTCCCTGTCAAAGCCTCTGTGGTCCATTCATCTCAGCAGTGTGAGAGAAAGCAAGAGAAACCACCCCGCACACCCCACCTTCCCCAGCTTCCAGAGGGTTCACCTCATTTACCTCCTCCACACCAGGCTCTGAGCTAAGAAGTAGAGGCTACGGCGGGGGAAGGAAGAGCACGACCTCACTCCACAGCTGGCTGTGGTAAAAACAACTTCAGACAGGCAGTGCTGTGTGAGTGACATGGGGCACACTCCCTTTTTAAGAGATGGTGTTTCAGTAGAACGCCGAAAGCAGGAACAAGGCAGTACTTCCCAAACAGAGGGGAGGGGAGGAGCAGGGAGAGGGAAGGGCTGGAGAGATGGCACAACACTTACGAGCACTATTCCCTCTCCAGAGGGTCTGTTCAGTTTCCAGAACTCACATGGTAGCTCACAACCATCTCTAACTCCACTTCCAGGGAATTCAATGACCTCTTCTGGCTTCTGTGGGTACTGCAGGCACATGGTGTGTATACAAGCAGGAAAACACTCATCACATACAATAAAAACAAATGTTAAAAACAAAACAAAATAAAAAAAAATAGACAGATGTAAACCAGGGCATGGAGGTATAAAACCACAAGGGTTGTAGGAAGAAAGATTATACCAATCCAGGGCTCTGGGAGGCTAGAAAGAAATATCCAAAGAGGACTTCAGAGACAGAGTTTAGGCTCAACAGCTGAGCCCACATCAGACTCTGCAAAGCCTCAGGTTCCGTGTGAGCCCCTTCATATGCCAGAAGAGGCCACTGGAGGTGTCTGGGAGGGGGGACGGCAGTAAGGTGGGGAGGACCAGAGGCCTTCTGAAGGTGACAGACAGCAGTCCCCAGTTACTTGTCATATATTCATTCCAGAAACAGCTTTTGAAGTTCCCGTGACCAGCAGCAGCTCTATATTTGAGAGGGATGCTGGAAGCTTCCTGGGTCCTTTGAGAAGGATGCTGAGACCTTCCTGGAACCTTCGAGAGGGATGCTGGAAGCTTCCTGGGCCCTTCGAGAGGGATGCTGGGAGCTTCCTGGGCCCTTCAAGAAGGATGCTAGAACTTCCTGGACCCTTTGAGAGGGATGCTGGGAGCTTCCTGGGCCCTTTGAGAAGGATGCTGGAACCTTCCTGGGCCCTTTGAGAGGGATGCTGAGACCTTGTTGGGTCCTTCGAGAAGGATGCTGAGAACTTCCTGGGCCCTTTGAGAAGGATGCTGGGAGCTTCCTAGGCCCTTTGAGAGGGATGCTGGGAGCTTTCTGGGCCTTCATTTACTCACATAGGAAAGATGTCAGAACTCCGGGGTCAGGCTGCATCCAGATCACAGCTGGATGGTCCTGCTGCTTTGCAGCATCTTCTACAGCCGTCAGGAATCCCTCTCCAGCACTTTACTCTGCCCAGACAGCCCTTCTGGGGTAAGATTAAAATACACCGTTGGCCTTTCCCAAGCTCCTCTAATTACTTACTGCCATGTCGTGTGGACATGTTTAACAGATGTGTGCTTAGAAACTGAATGTCACGGGATCGTCAACATCCATTAAAAAGTCTCTAGACAAGAGTAATCAAACATGCAAATGGGAGTGTTCATGGATTGAACCTTCATTCATGCACAGATTTTTGTGGTTAAGGTTTTTAATGGCCTTCCCAGCTGGGAAATAGGTACTTCAACCCTCATGTCTCCAAAGAACAAGGGTCAGAGAATCCAAACAAGGCATTTTGCTCAAGTCCCAGACCAAGGACATGGTTGAGCCAGCACCACACACAGATGAGCTTTCTCTAAGTCCTGAGTTCTTCCTGCCACACCTCACCTTGGAGTCACACTTGCCCTGGCTGCTTGCTAGCCTGCAGCCCTCACCTCTAGGGATCTGAGGTGACTTCTGCACTTTTGAGAGCCCTCAGCATGGCGGCTTTCTTCAGTTCAAGCAGTCCAGAGCTAGTGTGGTGACATGATTCAGGGAGGAAACAGGCTTTAGTGTGTCTCATCTATCATCTGTCCCTGAAGAAAAGACCGACTATTAAAGGTGCCCCGTGTGACCTTTCAGACCATGGTGGGGAACAACAATTAAACCTTTTTGTTGCAAGAGTTACCCTGGGGACAAATGAAAGGAAATTGAATGTGGGAATGGAGGAGAAAGAGGTCTCCAGGTAGGGGTGGTGTGAGGTGATCAGGACTATCAGTACTGCCCAGAGGAAGGGTTATTTTCCAGAAGGCTAAGCCAACAGTCTTTAAGTGGAAATGCCCAAAAGCAAGGCCAGAAAACTCCTGGAGTGTTTGGTGAGATGGAGCTTTCCTCGATATGAGTATGCGTGTGTTATTACATAACACACGTTTGTCTGTATGTCGACACAACACTCACTCATTAAGGTACTTCCTGGGCCAGGGAGATGACACCGTCAGCAAAATGTCTGCCTCGCAGGTGTGAGGGCCTGTGTGCCCACAGAACAGCTGGACACAGTGGCCTGTGCCTGTAAAAAGTAGTCTCAACACCGAGGAGGCAGATACGGAAAGCTTCCTGGGGGTGGCTGGTGAATGATGTAGCATCATCAGTAAGGACCAGGGTCAGTGAGACATCCTGTCTGAAAAAGGTCACAGTGCAGAGTAATGAAGATACCAGACACCGACCCCTGGCTTCCACAAGCTTGCACACACGCATACATGCGCACCTGCACACACATGCGCACACACAGGCAGTCCTGATGGTTCATTTCTCGATCTCTTACCCCCTTGTCCTGTCAGGGACTGCTTCCCTTGGAAACAGCCATAGCAACATGACTCACGTCACCCCACTTTTCACATCCTGGCCACCGCGATTTGGAAGGGAAAGGAGTTAGAGACTCAGTGACTGCCACTTGTCAGGCAAGTGCTTATATTGTGTGTGTCCCCATCCCTTGTCCCATTCACCCACTGCCCCACAGCGGCCCAGGCCTCATCTAATTCTCACTGTGACACCTACATTCACTACCACTGTCCTGTACATAAGGGTGAGGGGACAGAAGCTCAGTCAGGTGGACTCAGAAACTGACCCGAGTCACACAGCTTCCAAGTGGTGAAATCTGGGAACTCTGATTGTCTCTGACAGTCTGACACCAAAGTTTGCAGCGTGACCAGATGGCTCAAGGGACCATCGCTCCAGTGTGACAGGGCTAGTGGAGTAGGCACAACACTGACCAGAAGCCTAGGCAGACTGTTGCAACTGTATTGAGCTTTAAAACGCAGTGGAGGCTTGAAGGGACTTTCGTGAGGAAGCAGGCCAAGGATCAGGCTGCTGAAAGGCGTGAGGGCAGGCTGCTTGCAGAGGTGCAGGTAGAATTATTTGGGCCATCTAAGGGAGGTAGGGCAGCAGGCCAAGGAAAGCATAAAAACAAACACTCAGAGGCGTGGAACAAGGGTTACATTCAGTTAGCCAGAACTCTTGGCATGTGGAGGAAGACAGGAAGATAAACCGGAAATGAAGTAAGGAACAGACACTGGAAAGCACTGGAGACCTGCTTTGGCTGGGTTTTCAGGTCCCCAAGAGGGTTGTCTCCACCTTCCTCAATTCAGAGCCTCCACAGCCAGATGCTGTGTCACGAACTTGTTTCTTTGGCCAACGTGTCAACCATTGCCCAGCACAATGCCAACGTCTATCCTCCATCTCAACCCTAGCTTCCGGTCACCCATCCCCTCACGAGGCTGCAGAGAAGGCAGGCCTTCCATACTACTCTGCCAGCAAATGTCAGCTTCATTCACATTTAAGGCCTTCCACTTGCCATCTGGGCCCAGATTCACCCATCTGTTAGATGGGCATGATAATATACAGGGCACAAATCTGTGCAAAAGGAACTTCTGAACTACCGAAGTCCACACCGGGTTAGGTGGGGGTGTGGGGCTGTCGGGCTTTTCAGGAGGCAAATCCCTTTCACAGTGCTCCCTGCCCATTGGCTGGTGAGAGCTCCAGCCTAGCGCAGGCCAGCCCTCACCCTCTCTCTGGTCAGCCAAACAGTCTACTGCCTTCCCATCCCTCTACCTCTGGGACTGTCAGGCCACAGGTGACCCTTTCCCTCCCTCTAAGCTGGATCCCTACCCTCTGTACCCCCTCTTTATTTTATCCTCTTGCCAGTTTATGGGGCTATAACTCCCTGTCTCGTTGAAGATGGCTAAACTAATAAATAACAATTATTCTCAGAAATAAGGACCCACTTTCCAAGTAGAGAATTTCAAAGGCATCTGAGGCCACACTTGCCGGCAAACAGCTCAGTGGGGGCCATCTCCTCATTGGAATCAGGGAAGTCTTTATAGATTTTAATCACATTTCTCAAAAATAAAAACAGGACGTATTCTTCCGAGAGGGACTCATCCCTAGTTTATGGCCCACAGAGCCAGCTGTGTTGAACAGCAGAGAAACAAAGCCTGCAGGGACGATTGCAGCTCACGTGCGGTGGGGCACAAACCTTCGCCAGACACCATCGTGCAGACATTGTGTCATCCTCCCCTCATGCAGAACCAAAGTCCCCTCAGAGAGACGCAGCTCACCATGGCAAATGACCAATGACCGGGGCGGGGGCGGGGGGGGGACCAACAGCACTGAACCCCATTGAACCAGCTAACTCAGCTTCTTTTCTTCTTCTTTACTTTTTTCTTTTTTTTAAAGACCGGGGTTCTCTGTGTAGCTTTGGAGACGCAGCCTTCATTTTAAATCTCATCTTCTGAGAGTGGAAAAAGCACTTGGACTCAGTTGGTCCATAGAAATTCACATCCACAGTTACTGAGCCTTGGTCTCAATTGCCTTACCTATAAAATGGGACCAGCGCTCTCTTTTCTGATAACCTCCAAGTCTACGGCATACAACCCAGAAAGAGAGCAGACAGGACGGATAAGTCCGCCATGAGCATCACTTTCTCAAGTGTGAAAGCTGCACTGTATAACACCGTCTTCCCACTTGGTTGGAGTGGTGTACAGGGACCAGGCAGGACACGGGCTTTTCTACTTATGACTGGTGAGGTCTCTGTGACTGTCTTCCCTCTAGCGGGCCTTCGTCAGAGAGACCTAGGTCTGTGACTGGGATACTGTCGCGTCTGCCATCAGGTGTGACAGGATGAATCAACTGTGCTGGAACTTTGAGCGACCTGAACAGCTCACCCCATCCCTTCAACCTGACCTTCTTCTGCTTGAGGGTGGGGGCGGAGCCGGTGACAGCTCCGATAGAATTCACAGCCGTGTTTCCTTTAACCATAAGTGAGGTGCAGGCAGACACCTTGTCAGAAATGATAGTGGCCAGTGATTCATACTTGCATGGGGGAGGGGGCGAGGCGGAGGTAGGGACCGAGGCTCCCATATTGCCTGCTCCTACACTCTCCATCAAGGGATGTGCAGAATGAAGCTCTCTCACTTCAGGGTGAGGGAGTGCTCCCCAGAGGCATTGCGCGAGGTCTGGAGAAATTGCTTTCTCCATGGGCGGTGCTCCTGGCGTCTAGCTTATAAAAGCCAGGGGGGCAGATCTGGTTCAAAATGTCAGTGGTGCTAAGGTGGGGAGCCCTGGCTAGATGGCAGTTCAAGGGCTCCAGGGAACTTCATAGCTATCATGACCCCAGAAGCCTCTACTTCTCTTTCTTTAATGGCAAATGGCCCTGGAAGGAGGTTCCCGACCAACCACAGTGGCCACTATGAGCCCAGTATGGGGAGGAGTCATCAACTCTAGGATACAGTTGGTGATGAGTTCAGGAGATTCAGGCTGAAATAACACGCAGGTGCGTTCGATTCCATTTTGCTATTCAGTGCAGGACATTGCCAAGATTTGCTTGAGCTAGACCTTCCTTCGCTTCCAAAGTCTCTCTTTTCGTTTCCCGAGTCAGAAGTCTTCATGTACACAAACCAAGCACCACATTCACAAATCATGATGCCAGCTCGAGTATATTAAGTTTGGGTGAGATCCATCATTTGTGTACTCTGTCAAGAGAAACAAGCACGTACCTCTCATGCCCGTGGCCTGAGGTGCAGCCTGGAATTGCAAGAGAGTTCCAAGAAGACTCACAGATGGGAGCAGACACCTGCGAACAGCAGATGCATGGGTTGGGGTTGAGGCCAGAGGCAAAGGCTGGCTAGCAGTCCCCCATGCCTGCTCCTGTGCACACACGCATGCACATGCGCACACCCGAGCACACACACACAGAGCTACATGTTGTTTTCAGGCCCTCTAAACTCTGGGCTGTGAGCAAGAAGGGATGAGCATCATCAGACTTACCCTAATTTCTATCCAGATGCAGGGGCCCGGGCATGGGACCCTGAGATCCTATGGCGTTCACAGCTACACTGTGAATGAGACATTAATATCTGAGTGGAGGCTGGATGTATTCCTCAACACGAATACACACTGTTCTGGTCAGGTCTGGGAGAAACAGAATGAACATGGATGATGGGCAGGTGGGTGGATGGATGGTTCAGAGGCAGAGGAGCATCATAATTTGCTCATAATTCAAGGCAGAGACAAGTAAATCTGAATATGTGATTCAGCTCAAGTCAGGAGGCTCAGAGCAGAGGAAATAAACGGCACAAGGTGCAGCCCAAAGGCCTGAAATCCAGAGTGTAGAAATCCAGAGCCAGAAGATGAAAGAATCATCCAGAAATATTTCCCTAGCTCTCTACCATTTTCTTCGATTTAGGCCCTCAACATATTGGAGAGGGTGATTTTTTTCTTAGTCTACCGAGTCAAATATCAGTCTCTAGAAATACTCTCAGGCATGCACAGAGATGGTATTTTACCAAATATCTAGGAATCCCTTAGTCCAGTCAAGTTGACAGATAACACTTACCACACCCACATTGACATGAGGGATCAGCCTCATGTGTTAAATGACTGGCATGTGGGGCTTTCTTTGTTAGTGGCTAAGGGTGTAACATGTACTAGGGTGACACTTGCCCCTAGGCCATCGTTCCCAGAGAGGCTGGTTCTCTTGTGGAGATCACACTGCACAGGGGAGGTTTGTCACACTCATGTGTATGTCTTTCTGAGTCCTTGCCGTGGTTACTCCAGTCTGTCTGGATAAGAGATGCTTGAAGATGATAGGCTTGTCCCCTTAAACACCCTGCAAAAGTACAGACTCATCCCTGATCGACATATAAAAGAGTTCTACTTACAACACATGGAATGGGGGTAAAAAATGCCCATCCTTCCATTTCAAAGATAGTGTAATACCTCTCCCTCCTGATCCATTGTATAGTAACTGGGTGTCGTAATTACTTTCCTATTGCTGTGATAACACACAATGACACTTAGAGAGGGGTACACTTAGAGAGGGGTTTCAGATGGTTAGAGTCCATGACCATCATGGCAGGAAGCATGGCAGCAGGCAGGCAGGCAGGCAGGCAGGCAGGAGGCAGGCAGGCAGGCAGGCAGGCAGGCAGGGCATTGGAATAACAGCTGAGGGTTTACGTCTTGATCAATAAGCACCAGACATAGCTAAATAAGAATGGATTGGACTTTTGAAACCCCAAAGCCTGCCCCCAGCAACACACCTTCTTCAACAAAGCCACACCTCCCAATCCTTCCCAAACAGTTCCACTAGCTGGGGATCATGTATTCTAACCACAGTGGGTTTGATTCTAGTCTCCAAAGTTTAATGCATGATATAAAACAAATACTGGTAAGAATAGGAACTGGAAACAGGTTTGGAAATTATAGGGTAAAAAGACCACCCTCCCAAATAAGAACAGGTTTTCTTTTTCTTGGCTAAAAGACAGAAATGAGTCTGGGACTATGGGCAGCTTTGTCCTTGACAGAGCCAGAGATGCCTGAAATGTTTAAGCCAAAATAGCCTTGGTTCATCTCTGGCCAGAGAGACTGGGGATATGTGGGGGAGGGGGTGTTCTATCCTTCCTCTTTTTCCCCTAAAGTAGCAACCCTTTCCTGGAAACCATACTGAGAAAATCCCTGAAACTTCAAGGCAGCCCAATACTTGATATGGAAGCTGGACCAACCATCCCCTGTCCATCCAGTTGAACCTTAGCAACACAAAAGCCCTCGGTGCTGCCCCACCCCCAGGCCCCTCTCCTGCTCTACAGGACCTCTGCCTCCTTTCTCCTCAGCTCCCTATAACATACTTTTTTCAGAATCTCACCCTCTGTGGTCTCTGCATTCCATTCTTTATATCTGGGGGACACGGAACAGGAAGACACTAGCTTGGGCTGACTTTGGTGGTTACTGAGTTTCTGGGGACCCTAGCTTCCCAAGACAAGCTCTCCAAGATATCAAAGATATCTCAGTATGTCAGTCTCATTTACATCATCACACTCAACCTGCTCTTAGCATGGGGGCATATTCTTTATACATTTTCTGCATGAAGAATGTAGATCCCAGGTCCTGGTGCCTTTCCATGGCCATCATCATTATCGTCTCCAAGCATTCAGCATTTAGCACAGCGTCTCAGAGCAGAGACTTTGTTGATAGAATGAATAATTCATTAAAAATTATCCAAGGCAGAGAAACACAAGGGGAGAGAGATTGCTCACCCAAAGCTGATTCAGCCACCGTAATTAATTCTGAAGAAACATTTTGTTGGCGTCTTTTCAGTGAGGATTCTCCCCTAGACTTAATTAGGAAAGCAAAGTCAACATCTTATCAGAGTGCTTATCCTTTTTCATGCTCTTCTATTAAAAAAAAAAAAAAAAAAAGGCTGGAATGTGTTTTGTTTAGCACAGCAAAAGTTTTATCTCAGGTCTTTGCAAAACAAAGTACCAGCTAGCTGTGCCATCTGCTTCTAAGAGCAAGGCAGAGGGCAGACAGCCATAAGGATCCAATGGGAGCTACCTATGAAATGACGGGAAGGCTCAATGACCACCAAAACAAGGGCCTAATGCTGTGTGAGGGCGCACGCCTTTAACCCTGGATCTCAGGAGTCAGAGATGCATCTTGGTTGCATTTCAGGCTAGCCAGGACTACGTGGCAACAAAGGGTTCAGGGGTCAAGAGCACTGGTTGCTTCTCCAGGGGTTTGATTCCCAGTACCATGCAGCTGCTCACACCCTTCTGTACCTTGAGTCAGTCTCAGGATCCGGTGCCCTCTTTCTGGCTCCTATCAGTGCTGCACGCAGACAGTGCACAGACATACATGCAGGCAAAACTCCCATATAGATAAGATGAAAGCAAAAAAGAACCCGAAGAACAATCTCAAGTCTAAGGGAAGTGAGGCTCTGGGCAGATTCAAATCATCCAAGGTTTCCAGCCAGGAGTCGTCAATAATTATCTTTCTGAAGGCTCCACCCCCCTAAGCACCTCCTTGGGAGTCAAGTGACCATGCCTGGAGTTTTTCATCAGCACCTCCCTAAGCCAGGATCCAGTGCAATTACAACAGTTCATCCTGGTACCTCCATGACTGGACACCAACACCAGAGGTCTGTGGTCACAGTATGAAGCCCAGACGTCATAGCAGAAGATTAATGGACCAAGGAGCTGGAAGAGAGTCAGAGCAAATTCTTCCACACTTCTGGGGGAAGGAAGTGTGTGTGTGTGTGGGGGGGGACGCCACACTATTGGAAGAGCAGTCGGATGTGTCCTCTAGTTGCAAAGGGTGGGGAAATCAACACTACCCTTTGGGATCCAATCAGTACCATAATGCTGTGTGCCTCAGATTGCTGGTAAAATAACTCAGGGCTGGTGTGAAGATAAAGTGACCAGCACAACCCAAATATCCCAGGATGAGCTACAGCTGTGCAACACGTCCAGTTCCCTCCAACTGCAACCCACTGCCCAGCTCACTGTCCATGGTAGGAGCCTAGCAGCCTTCAGGGCCCTGCTCCCGGGTCCCAGTGACCTGGGACATGTGCATGCTTCCTTTTCAGCAAGACGGAGCTAGAGAAGACTGTTGCCAACAGATCCTGTGCTCTTGTTGGTTGGAAATCCTACGTAGGCATGAAGCAGCTCTTCAGACAGTCCTGGGCCCTGGATGCTGAAAGTTGAGATGATGGACTCAGACTTAGAGCTCTAACACGAGACCTAGAGACCTGTGGCCCCTGGCTTCAAAATCCAAGGACTTAAATCTCTAGATACTCTGGGGAAGGCTTACCACCCTGAGTTGACTGTCAGCAGCCTGCCACTGAGTAGCTAGTGAAATGTGAGTGGCTCAGCTGAGCATCAGCTGTGACGGCAGCAATCAAAGCCGAAGGTCCTGCATCTCCTCACTCTTCCAGTGTTGGGGGTGGGGGTGGGGGTGGGGGGCCTGGCATTATCTCATGCTCCTCCCTGTGCCTTCTGCCGTCTTGACTAGCTAGCTCTTCTGTCTTCTCTTTATAACTTTCCTTGTTGCCCCCTTCTATCCTGGGACACCACTGCTGCTTTTTGTCATGTGACCAGCACAGCCTTCTCTACATGATTATAAAAACCACAAGCTCACAAAGAAATGGAGCTTCTTATTTGTTCTTGTGTTGTTTGGCTCACCCCAGACCTGAGCTGTCCATGCTGGTTCTATAGCCAGGAAGAGATCGTGGCATTCAAATGAGGGAGACCAATTACTCCAGTCGCTAGCCTCTTGCTGTTACTGAGGAAGCATCCCCTTCCCCAACACACACACACACACACACACACACACACACACACACACACACACACACACACGCACGCACGCTCGCACACCTGTAAAACAGTCTATCTGCAGGTTTACCTAAGGTTCTCAGAGCCTGTCTTGCCTGGGATACGGCCTTCCAGAAGCTATCTGCAGCAGCTGTGACCAAGGCAAGGCCTCGTGGAGCTAAGACGGGCTTCAGCTGCAGTGAGCAGTTCCTGAAGCTGTGATATTTTCAGAGTGGTCAGTTCCCAGACAGCGGGACCTCCATGGGGATCCAGCCAGTTCCAGAGAAGGGTCCGCTCAGCTAGCCATGACCCATTCCAGGCTGCTAGGTAAAAGGAAAGATCTGTCCATTACCACTCAAAGGCCAGGGTGGCCTACCCCTGACAGTTTCACTCATTTCCAGAAAACAAAAAAATTATAAGATGCTCACACCTAACCATCATTCAAACAAAACTAAGAGTACTTAAACAACAGGGGCATCTAAGATTAACAGGGCTGGTTCCCCACCACAGTACCCTCAAGACAGCTGGGTCCCTCTGTCTCTCCCCTGCCTTATTAACAGTACGGATGAAACCACACGGTCAACAGCTCTGCACAAAGAGCTCCACCTATATGCAGAGGTGTTCCTTGTGGACCTACTTCCTTTGATAATTCCAAACACTCCAGAATGTTTGCAACCCAGACTGGGCATGGGGCTGCATGTCTTTGATCCCAGCACTTGGGAGGCAGAGGCAGGGAAATCTCTGAGTTAGAGGCCAACCTGGTGGTCTACAGAATGAGCTCTATGACAGCCAGGGCTACACAGAGGAAACCCTGTCTTGAAAAGACCAAGGAAGTAAAAAAAAAAATTAAAAAACAAAACCAAACCAAAAACCTTTGCATCTTGGTTGTGACACCCAGCATCTTTCAGTTTTAGACTATGTCGCCATTTCTTCATCTGTGAATGGAGATAATCTCACAGGATTTTTGTAGGGCTTAAAAGAATAAATTCGTTTCAAAACCCAGCACAGAATAAATGCATTTTCAGCAATTAGCAATACCAGCCCTCAAGCCTGGCTGCGTAAGTGAAGGGCTGGACTGCCTCCCCCAACACTGAGCACTGCTCAAGGGCAGACAATACCTCTCCTCTGTGTTACCCCAGTCAGTGTTACGGCCTGGGTTGCAACTTGCTCCCTTTTCTGAGACGGGGTAGTGTTCTAGGCCTCGTCTCACCTGATGCAGTTGGGGGGGGGGCATTCCTCCAGCGTTATTTTCCATTGCTGTGATGAAACCCCATAACCAAGGCAACCTGTAGTAGAGGGAGTTAATCTAGGGCTCACAGTTCCAGAGGGGAAAGGGTCCCTCACTGTGGTGGTGGGGAAGGGTGGCAGCAGGTGGGCATGGCACTTGGAGCTGAGGGCCCAGAGCTCACATCTCTGCAAAGAGAAAGCATTGAGGTCACTGAGAATGGCATTGGGTTTCTGAAACTTCAAATCCTGCCTCCAGTGACACATTTCCACCAGCCAGGCCACCTCCTAAGCCTCCCTCAGCAGCTTCATTAGCAGCTAACCAAGTAGCATCCCAGTCTATGGGGGACACTCTTAAACTGCCACATCCAGGTGCCATTCCACAGGGTTCTATCCAAGGGTCAGGCCATGTGACTCTGGTGTCCTATCCCAGGACTGGTCTTGGTGCTCACAGCCCTAGGCATTGGGACCTGCACAAGCCCAAGTGTGGGAAGTCACCATCCAGCGCTCACTGACAGGGAGAGGCGATGGCACCCTTCCTCCATCTTCTCTAGGTGAGAGGATGAGTCTAACCCATCTAACACCCAGCCAATTTAACAATGCCTCCTTGCACTGTGTTAATACTCATTTTATCCCCACGGGCCCTCAGTCTTAGCTTTTGACATTCTATTTATAACATTAAAAACCTACTATGAGCCTTTCTCTGAGGTTCCATTGCTTGGTAGGGGTTGGGGAGAGAGAAGTAAGGGAGACCGCTCCTTTAAGTTCTCAATGCAGGGAATGGCACCCTCCATCAGTTTCTAGAAGGAATGGAGGGACCTATTCTCTACTCTTCCTTTCTTTACCCATCCTCCACCCAGCCAAATAGATGTGTTTCTTCCTGTTAACTCTACTTCTCAGTCAATTCTCTGCTAGGTTTTAAGTAGGTCATCACCTCCGTATCTCAGGCAGCCCTGTCCTTGTATGGGCCTCCATCTTTCTCTTCTTAGCTGACAGTGGCCATGGCCAGTCTCCCTCTTCAGTTCTCTCTGAAGAGAGAGCTCATTCAGACTTACATAACCCACTCTGAAGCTTGTGACTTATCCTAAGGGCAATGACCTGCCAGATTCACGACTTAAAAGATCTTGCTGTGATGTCAGGGGGTGATAAAGACAGTCTAAAGACAGGAAGAGAATTTAGACAAACAAACCAGCCTAATTTAAATGGATTTTATGCTACTAAAAGATTGCAAAGCAAAAACCCCAGGAGCTGTGGACTTGGCAAGAGGTGCTCTGAGTTCACCTTTTCTTTCTTCCTGGGGATTCCTGCAACTCCCAGGTAATGCATCTCCAAGATTCCAGTGGGAGGGAACAAGTTTGCAGAGTCTGACAAACTAAGCATCAGGGGACTCACGAACCCACTGTGAGCTGGCAGCTTGTCCTCAAATCAAAGTGCTGTTTCATTTCCAGACAGGACACAAAGTAACCAAAGGAAATGAAATTAATAACGGACGAAGACTGGCACTGATGCCCTCAGCTTTTGTGCTGATTAACAGCAGCTCTCACCTGAGGACAGGAAGCTTGATGTCTGTTTGTATAATTATTTTTGTCATCCACAGTCACCTGGAGGGGAGAAGGTCCAGGAAAGGATTGTCTACATGGAAGCCTAAATTATAATACAATGATTATTCATGGAGTATTCAAATACATCTGGAGCATTTTTTTTAAATCTAGCATTTTATGCTAACAATCATATTTTTGTTTGCATAGTTCTCTGAAGGTGAAGTCGTTTTTTTCAGTCTACAAATGAAAAAACTGAGACTCAGAAAATGAAATAGTCCCACAAGAATCATGCATTGGCTGCTTCTCTCCATAGCCTGATATCAAATTGAAATTTTTCTTTAATTGCCTTAAAAAAAACTGCACAATTCAGAAATATTTCCCTAAACTTAAAGAAGGGGCCATCATCATCGGCCTGAATTTTCAAAGGTTGTTTCTTCTTTCTTGCTTTGTTGTTGTTGTTGTTTGGAGGCAGGGTATTTCTGTGTAGCCCTAGCTGTTCTGGAACTCACTCTGTAGACCAGGCTGACCTTAAACTCACTGAGATCCACCTGCCTCTGCCTCCCGAGTGCTGGGATTAAAGGTGTGCACAACTACTTCCTGGCTTAGATCTCAGTTTTAAAAAATGCACTTCTTCTCCATGGCCATAGAAATAGTTTCAGGTTTTCCTCCTAATGGGTTTTAAACTGTGATCTTTTCTTGCTGGTCTCCATAAATGAACTGTGGAGATGAAAATATAATTCCCGCTGGGAGTGATAAATCACGTAGCAACTAGTGATGAAGAGTTAGTTACTAACTAAAAGTGCACCAGCTAAAAGACAGTGAAGGACAAAACCTAAGATACAGAGGAGAGACTCAGAGCTATCAACATTCTCCTGATAAGACTTGCAAAAGAGGAAAATAAAGAAATGAGAGAAAGCACATACTTGAAGATGTAATAGCTAAGAACTTTCCAGCTCTAAAGAAAATCCATCTTGAGTTTCATAGGCTAGAACATGTATATGGCTATCCCCCAGCAAGAACTGCCTTACACAGATCAGGTTTATCAAGGGGTCCAGAGGAGTCACCCCCCATTCTCAGGTACACGAAGGAGTTGGACAGGGAACATTCACCACACCCTCCCAAAGAATGTGGGCTCTGTGGCAAGCAAGAAGGGGCATCGACCCGGTGGGCAACCGGAAACACCTGTGTCCTGTGACTAGGGATTGATTTAACAGATGGAGAAAAGACACTGAGAAAATGCAACACAAATTCATAAGGGAAAGAACAGAAAAAGGGGAGGGGAACCTAGAACTGAGAGTATTCTTTAGTCTAATCATGTGTTATCTGCTCAAACTTACATCCAGCATTGTGCTTACTGGTTACATTTTAGAAGTGCCCTCTATATTGATTTTTATGTTACCTTATTTCTTCATTCATATTGAGATAAGGGCTCACTGTATATCCCAAGGCTTGACCAGAACTTGTCCTCTTGCCTCATCCTCCCTGGGTACAAGGACCATCATGCCCCAGCAGTATTCCTACTAAAAATAGATGATCCTGCCACTGACCCCTGCTATGTAATGGACCCTAGCAAACAGCAATGTCAATGAGACAAAAAGACAGAGGTAGATACTGAGAGAAAAAGTGATAAAGACAGACAGATATATAAGGGCAGGGGAAGAAAACTGTTACAGATAAACCAACTTTGGATGTTAAGTATAAGAACACCACCAAAATTCAATATTATCTCATCATGCCAGAAACTAGCATTATAAATAAAAGCATAAGACCTGAGTTCGAACCTCCAGCACTCATGTAAAAAGCCAGGCATGGCTGCCCATGCGCATTACCCCAGCATTAAGAGGTGGGGTAACCCAGGAGGATCCAGACAGCCCGATGACCAGCTAGCTTAGTCCAAACAGCAAGCTTCCGGCTCAGTGAGAAAACCTCTTAAGACAATACAGGGAGAAGTAGTGAAGACAGCAGATGTCTCACTTGGGTCTCTGTATGTGCAAACATGGGTATACACTCCTTTACACTCATGTGAGTGCATGCAACACACACACACACACACACACACACACACACACCATTCACAAAGTTATAAAATAACAGAACTATGCCAAACAAAAATACAACAACACTTTCAGAAAAATAATATAAAATCCCAATAAAGACTAGTTTATGTCTGGTGTCTCCCATTCAGTAAGATGCTGATAAACTCCCCCAAACACTAAGAAGAAATGCAAAGATGCAAATCTCCATAAACAATTAAAATAATTTTGAAAACATAAAAAGGGCCAAGTCTCTCTGGTATTTCAAATTCATAAATTGTTTTAGAAGTATGGTTTTATCATAGAAACAGAATAGCTCAGACAGAGCTCAGAAAGAGCCCCACAGACATGTGATGATTAACAACAGTAGTAGAAGAATTCTTGACCTGAAAGGACTGAAGACAGTACGGCCCATCTAGGTTGTTCCCTAATGTACATGATATAACATATTCACATACCTCAGATATAAAAATAAAGTCCACCCTATATAACTGACTAGAATTGCATGCAAAATAACACTGAGATCACAAAGTTAGCTCAACAAATATCTGCCCTTGCAGAAGATCCACATTTGATTCCTCACCCATATGGTGCCTCACAAACATCTGTAATTCCAGTTCCAGGGGGTCTGTCACCCTTCTCCGGCCTCTGTGTGCACCAGACATATACTTGGTGCATGGACATACACACATGGAGGCAAAACACCCATACTCCAAATAATAATAATTATTATTATTATTATTATTATTATTATTATTATTATTATTATTATTATTTAAAAGAATACAGATTCTTAAGGCTCATTCCAAATCTACTTTAGAACTAAGTGGGCTTAATTCAAACTCTAACTCCAATTAGGATCTGCATTTTAGCAAGATCCCTCCTTGCACTTTAGGATGGTCCCTCAATAAAACTTCCAGAAAACTCTTTAAATTCAAATAGACAGTAGCTTAGTAGGCAAAATGCAGTGCCTGCCTCTATCTGGAACATCTTCATCCCAGCCTGTCCAATAACATAATTTCAACCCCTGTGATATACTCTGAACTCACCAGATCAAGTTTTAATTATCTCATTGGACTCTAGGCACAACCGTGGATCCTGGACACACCTACACACCAGGGCTTCTGTGTTTTATACACCTGTGAGATCTCAGACCTTTATAATTCTAATAAATGCAACGTGTTCTGGTTCCCTGTCCATAAAAGATCGGAAGCAACAAATCTAAAGTGGGGCAAAATGTTAGGAGTAGTTTTTTTTCCCCTGCCATTCAGGTCCCACCACAATGCCAGCCCCAAATAACACACAGAGATTCTGTATTTGATATAAAGCTGTAGGTCAGTTACTAATTTCTTATCGGCTGGTTCTGTCTTAAATATTAATCCATTTCTATTAATCTAAGTACTTCCATGTGGTCTTATCTTACCTGAGAGAGGGGCTGGCATTCTCTCTCCATGCTCCATCTTGACTCCTCCTTACTACTTCTGGACTCCTCCTTGTCTCCTAGTCCCCCCTATCTTGCTTTCCAATTGGCCAACAGCGCTTTATTCATTAACCAATAAGAGAAACATATTTACAGAATGACATCTCCCATCATCTCCTCTTTTTTGTCTAAAATAAAAAGAAGGGTTTTAACCTTAACGAAGCAAAATATATCACACAACAGTTATCAAATAAGAATTACAGTTAACAATATTTAGTCCATTAACATTTAGTAAGACTTAAAGAAAATATTCTATCATCTATCCTATCTTTGAGTCTAAAGTCTTATATGTAACTTATCTTTAATCCTAACCAAGGAAAACTATAACCATAACTATCTGTCTTCAACTCCATCAAAGACAACAGAAGGATAATACATGAACTCTAGAAATGACAGAGACATCTCGCTACCTGGTCAGGCCCTGAAGTTCTTCTGTAATGTTCCATCTTCAGCCCATAGGCCATAGTGTGTCTGGCAGACTCCTTAGCAAAGCAGGAAAATTTAAACTATCTACAAAGCCAGAGTAAGGTCTACAATGAGGTGTAACTGTCAAAAGAATAACTTCGACAGTTTTATAAATCTGTTCACACCTCAAAACTGGCTCAGATCCTAGAAAAGAACTCTCTGTTGAATCATCCCATGTGTCCTTTAAACAGAAAGACTGACTGGCAGATTCTGCTCAAGCCCCAGTCTCCCTGGTTCCTATCTGATATGCTTGGTCTAGTACAATGGGTGTTGAAGGCTTTAGGTCAATTTGTAACAATGAAAATACATTCTGCTTACCAGATACTTGCAATTCGTAACAGTAGCAAAATTACAGTTACAAAGTAGCAAAGAAAATAATGGTATGGTTGGGGGTCACCACAAGGTGAGGAACTGTAACAGTGTTGGGAAGGTTGAGAAACACTGAGATACAGTTGATTTAGGGCAGATCAGTGTAGAGCTCAGAGGCCTGGGCACCTGCGTAGCTTCCATTTGGCCCCTTTATAGCATGAGGCATCAATGGCAATGGTTGGTTATACAGTGGCCTTGATTATCAGGATTTTCCTGTAAGAAAAAACACCTTATATGTAAGAAGTCAGTTTGACCCAAAACAAGAGAACTAAATGTCACAGGTACCTGTTTCTAACTCCGGTGTCACAGGGACATGCAGAGAGTTTGGGATTACGGGACGATGTTTGCTATCTCCCCCTTCTGAAACAACCCCAGACCCCATCTACTATCCAACTTTCCCCATCCCTGCTCCCCCACCTCTCCCAGTCTGCCCAGGAATCACCAGCGGTTCTTGTCCCAATGCAGTCTTACTCCAGAGGCCTGAGTGGGTTCCCAATCCACATTCTTTACAAACGCCAGATGATGCAGCTGGAGTTAGCCCTAAGAACCACACTTGTGGTCGGAGACTCTAGATCAGGCCCTCCTGTTGGCCACAACTCACACAAGGATGCCTAGCTACAAAAACTCCCTGCTCAAAACTACAGGTTTTCCTGAGCTGACCTCAGGGCTTTCCTGAGCTGACCTCAGGGCTTTCCTGAGCTGACCTCAGGGCTTTCCATCTCTCAGCCACGCCCTTCTCCCTCCCCTCCCCTCCCCCCATGAAGCAACCTTACTGGTGGATCATGTGACATGCTTAGACCACAGCTTGCTCTACTCAACCGTTAAAGAAAGGGAGCACTGAGGCCACACCAGCAAAGGACTGACAAAGTTTACAAGTGACAGCAGTCAAATGGAAATGAGACCCGAGGCAGGACACAAAGGCAGCATCAGTTTCGGGGCCTTTCAGGGTGGCTGCTTCGTGAAATACACGTGCTTATCCTGTGGGAACTCCCGGATGAAGGAAAAAAAGACTCAAAAGTGGTCAAGTCCAAAGCTCTGCCTGCCAGGCAGGGCTGGTGCACTGAGATGGTGAAGATAACAGGCCTGGAGGCTTCCTGCTTCAGCCCATCCAATAGCTACTGCCCCCCACCCTTGGGTTGTGGAATTTGCATGTAAAAAGGTAATCAAAACTGCCACTTGCCCTACCCCATCCCTATTTCATTTTTCTAGTCCCAGAATCCTTCAGAATAGCAAGCAAAAATGGAGTCTACCATTGCTCAGTATTAAAAAGCCCTTTGCATACTTCCAGAAATATTTCCGGAGTGAGGATAAAGGGAAGCATATTTCTAGAACTGTCACCTCACAAATGGTATACACGGCTTTCCCCAACACCTCATAGGAAAGCAGAGGGCAGGGACAAAAGCAACAAATTCACTGACATTCTGGCTCCCGGGCCATGCATGTGCCCGGAGACCAGCCACCCTGGTTCCAGGGAGACGCTACCCTCTTGCCACAAAAGCTGTGCCTGCAGCACTATTTAATTTGGACTGTGGGCCAGTGAGAAGGCTCAGGGGATGAAGGTGTTTGCCACCAGGCCTGACAACCTGAGTTCAATCCCAGGGACCTACATGACTCCACCAGGTGTGACCCCCACATGTCCTACATGGCACGTGCCCCCCAAATACAAACACAATGCATTAAAAATAAACACTCTAGGCTCATTATCTGTACTCACCCAGAACTTCCCCCACTAAGCTTACTCCAAAATCATCACCTTCCTATGCAGCTATCTGGGTCTGGGGACAAAGAGCCATTTACAGGGAAATCAGCCCAAAAGCCATCAGTCTGAATACTAAATGCTGACACCACTAAGAGCTGCACTGGTCTGCAGGACCATGGTTTCTTTTCCTGGATAATATGAATGTATCGAACTGACCCCAGGCCATCTTGGAATATCTGGGGGATCTGACCCAACATCCACACTTGATCACTCATTGACCTTCCAAAGACCACAAATGGCTTCCTAGGTGCATCCTCAGAGAAAGGAAAGAACTAGAAGGTGAGGTTCAGAACTGCTAGTTATTTGAGCAAAGGGTCTGGGACTTGTTTTTTACATGCTTTTCATTAATTTCTTAATTACCTTAATGGGCACATGTTATTGTAAAATAAAGGAAAGTCGGTTTTCCTTATTTGTTTACAACAAGACAGTTTTGATTGAGCAACCCAGAGACTTTCCAAATCCATTATTCTTGGGGTGTAGTAGGGGTTTCTTTTGAAGCATGGGTCTGGAATGATGTGTTCACTAAGTTGGAGCACAAAGGCAGAAACCCGTGTTTTCAAAAGTCCGTTTCGCAAGACCTATTAGAAGACCACGGCCTCATCAGAATCATGGAAAAAGTCATGTGGGAAGTGGGAGGGCACAGGAACTGAACTTTGCGAAGGGAAATTGCCTCTGACACCCCAAAGGACAGGCTAATGGTGACAGAGAGAACCCTGGAGGGTCCAGAGGTGTGCATACTCTCTCCTGTCTCTGATTCCAGAAGTGAAGACAGACCTCACCCTGGGTGGCCTGCCATCGGGGTGAGGCTTGTGCAGCCACATACACAATAGCTTCCTTGGACCTTGGGATCCCAACATAAAGAAAGCAGACGGCAGTGTCTCCTAAGACTTGGCTGTACTTTTGCTGTGGCCCGGTGTACCGGAGGAGTCCAGGACTAACTGGAGACTTGAAGAAGTCCTAGGTCCGATTGGGTCAGGTCTGCAAGCTAGTGTTCCCTTCCAGTGCTCCAGAAGCCCACTGGTTGCCCAGCCAACCATCCTTGTGGTTCGCCCCACCCACTCAGCTCGCCCCGCCCCGCCCCGCCCCGCCCCTCCTCGCCTCGCTCCAGGGGGCGCAGGCGCACACCTGGTGGTAATAAATAGTCTAGGTTCTCGTTGCCCACCAGCAGGGAGTAGTTTTTTATCAGATATTGCCTTCACAAATTTTCGCTTCTTGCTCCAACTAGATGCCATGGCTGAACGGCTGGCGTACAGGCCAGAGACACCCGAAGACCCCCAACGCCTGTGGATCTGGGAGAGGCATGTGTACTTGGATGAGAATAGACGAAGCTGGCTGCCCATAGTCCTCAAGGTACCAACCGTCTTGGGGCCAGCAGACGGGGTAGCGGGGGTGTGCCCTGCCTGGGCCTAGGGGTCCAGGTAGTTGGAGACCGTGGGGCAGAGTGTCTCTTGTGCCAGAAACAGGAGGGCTAGGGAGGCGGCAGATGAAAGTTATTTGGGTTGGGCCTGGTAGGCCTGGGGAGGAGGGTGGGAATACCCTGAGGACAATGGATAAGGCCCCCTCATACCTGGCCTGGGGTGTGACTATCATTTGGGATGAAACAGGGCTTTGCTAAACCATAAAATTGGAATATCTTTAAGGTAGCTATAAGTATCCCTATCGGTAATAGGGTTTCAACTTTGTTTCGCTTATGGAAGCCTCCGGATGGGTCTTAATGCATGTTGGTGTTTTCGAAAGAAATCTAGAAGTACTTTCCGGCAGAAATGATTGAAATGCCTTCTACTTGTAAAAACCAATGAAGGCTATAAAAGCAAAACTAAGATTGGAGACATCGTGTGATAAACTACGAGCACTTAGGGGTCAGGGACTGTCCTCACTCAGGAAAGCCCTCACAGTCGGGGGAGGAGAGGGCGTGCCGCTAGTAGATCGTGCAGCCACAATTCTGGGCTCTTAAATTTACATTCTTGCTGCCGTCTTAGAATATTAAGCTTACATACATGTATCTGATTTTTTATGTTAAATATTTATTTGAAGTCAGATGTGTGGAGACAATGTAGGCGGATATTTTTATTGTGAAGCTTTGTAGACCAGGCTGGCCTCAAGCTCACAGAGATCCGCCTGCCTCAGCCTCCCAAATGCTGGGATTAAAGGCCTGCACTGCCCGGCTATTATATGTATATTTTAATATCAGGTGCACAACTATCTTTTTCACCTAAACCATGAACCAGAGAGCATTTCGGAGCTGTGGTAGATGTAGTCTGGTCAGGAGCCTTGTTACAAACTACAATACTGTATTTACTTCTCAGGACTGCCTGTGTGTGTGTGTGTGTGTGTGTGTGTGTGTGTGTGTGTGTGTAGTTATTATCTGCATATAATGAATATAGTAATAAAGTCATCTATAACTGTTTAGACTATTGACTAACGAGGCCTCAGCGCTTACACACCTGGCACTGTGACCTGAATTGCCAGTTCTAATTTATCTCATTGGCAGAACATTTCACAAAACTGTTTTCACCTGGAAAACCACAAGTTAAACAGATGAGTGCTTAGTGTATACACCAAGCACAGGTCTGCACAGACTACGGTAGAAGCCCTATTATTGGGAAGGTGGTGCAATGGGAGTTGAGTGGCCAACACAACGATAACGAGGCTGGAGGGAAGTCCCGAGGGAGAAAGAAACAAGATGGGAAACGAGGCAGTGAGTTGTGAGGTTGGTTTGTATTTGCATGTCATATTTTTGAGTCATTTTGTTTGGAGTTTCAAATTGCTTTTCTTTTTCCCTTCCCTCCCTGTTCCCACTCGTCCCCACCCCCACCTCTCCCCTTCCCACCCCCTCCCCCTCTACTCTCTCCCCAAACCTGGGTAGCGCTGAGGAGCAAACCCAGGACGCTGTGTGCATTAAATGGGAGCTGCACTGCAGAGCTGTAGCCCAGCCATTTGCACAGTGCTCTCACTTTTGGGAAACTTGGCCTCAGTTACTGAGGTTGACCTTGAGAACCTTTTGTAGCCTTGAACTTGTGATCCTCCTGCCTCAGCTTATTGAGTAGTGCATTGCAGGCCTGTGCAACTTGGCTCCACTAGGTCTAAACTGGGAGTATTTTATAGAATTTGATTGTGCAAGGTTTTGGGTGTGTGTGTGTGTGTGTGTGTGTGTGTGTGTGTGTGTGTGTGTGTGTGTGTTTAGGTGGTGAAATATTTATTTATTTATTTATTTATTTATTTATTTATTTATTTATTTATTTATTGGGTTTTCTTTATGCTGGTGAGATGGCTGAGAAGGTCAGGGTTCTTGTCACACAAACTGATGGCCCGAGTGTGGCTTCCAGGACCCACCAGATGGACGAGCACTGACTCCTGCAAGCCATGGCACATTCTTGCCCGTGTGGCACACACCTTTAATCTCAGCACCTGGGAGGCAGAGGGTGGTAGATAGATCTCTGTACCTGTAAAGCCAGCCTGATCTATATAGCAAGTTCCAGTCCAGCCAGGGTGATAGGGTGAGACCCCTGCTTCAAAAGCACAAATTCGAACTCATTCCAGTTAATAAAACGGGATGTGTGGTCTCCACGCTAACATTGGTTGGACTGACTGCCTCAAAGGGGATCACCTCTCTGTAGATTTGGGGAGGCTTGCTGTAGACAGTGAGGCACACACACACACACACACACACACACACACACACACACACACACACACACACGGCATTGTGGCTAGAAGGAGGTGGTGAAGAGAACGTTGCGAGATGAGAGAGGCAGAAACGCTCTGTGTGTGCTTTGGGACTTCTGTGGGCCCTGGACTCTGCCTGTGAGGAGGCCCCAGGAGTCCAGCAGGAAGGCCTGACTTTCAGATTCCCACCCTGGTGTCTAAAGGCAGTAAGTAAAGAAGTGGCTGCCACACCCAGGACAGCCATGGCAGCGATGGAGAAATGTTACCTGTCACCAGAGTCACAGTGTTATAGAAATGGGCATGGGAGCAGTTCAGGAAAATTACCACACAACCCAAAGCATGCCAGCAAGACAGGAAGGTGTGCTTCTGTAGATTCCGGAGCTGTGCCACAGGCGTCCTGAGTCCCATTCTGATTGGTCAAGAGTTCAGCCTCTTCCCAGTTGACTGACTTAGAGCTGTGCAGTCCATAAGCAACATGTAACTGAAAATAGGACACAACCTTGAGGACAGTCTTTGAGCTTAGAAATACGCTGACTGGAAGGGGATTTTTTGCTACAGTATCGTGTCAACCTCTTCAGAGACGGAGCTTCATCTCACTTGACCCTCTGATAGAAAAGACAGCTTACAGCTCCCACAGGGGTCCATAGATAGACGCCTCCTTTAAAAGAGAGCATTGGACAAAATCAGAGTCGAAAGCCCAACAGGGCTGGAGTAAAGTTGGTAAAGTGCTTGCCTTGCAGACATAAGGTCTTGACTTCAATACCCAGAGTTCAAATTGAGAAATCCAGCATTGTAGATTTTGCTAGTGATCCTAGCACCGGGAAAGCCTAGCACACACTCGCTGACCAGCCAACCTAGCTTTTGGAGGGGAGAGGAGGGCATGTGTGCCCATGGATGTTCCAAGCCAATAAGAGACATTGTCTTACACAGGTAAATGAGGAAGTGGGAGAAAAGGTGGATGGTGTCTAAGAAATGACACCTCAAGGTTATCCTCTCTGCACTTGGTGCACGAACCTCCCCCACACCCATGGGGCCCAGCTGGAGGGCTCGGTGGCTTAGCAACAGGAGGGTTGGCAGAAAGAAGTGCACCCTCAAGGATGGCTAGAACCTGACAGAGTCCCTAAGATTGAAACCAGAGGCAGTAACGGTGCTCGGTGGTTCAGCCCCTATGGCTGAGTGATTGGACGGACACTGGGTGTTGTGCCTGGGAGAACTTGGAAGCGATAAGCAGAAGGTGAAGGTGTGTTCTGTTCTTCCTCTGCAGACTGAGGAGAAATTCCAGGTGATCTTGCGCCAGCAAGACGTCACCTTGGGCCTTGCTATGCTCCCTGAACAGCTGGAGGCATATGAGCTGCCTTTAATGTGGCAGCTGTACCCAGGGAAAAAGTACCGCAGCAATGACTCCATGCTCTGGCAGATACGGTACCACATCAAGGCAAGCGCGGCTTACCCCACCGACTGGGGGCGGGTAATTGCCAGTGGTCCTGCTCGCAACCTGGGGCTGGCCTGGGCTAGCTCTGTAGCCTTCCATCCTAGCACCAGAAGATAAGCTAATGGAAGGGGAACTAACTGCACATTTATTTTGTTTTTTAAATGGGTTGGAGATAGAAGAAGCTATCTTCTGAGGTCTCAGTCAAACTCTTTGGCACAAGGAGCCCTCTGTGGTAGTCACTGACTAAGACCAGTGGAGAGAGCTAGTGTGCGCACGTGCACACATGCATGCACGCACACGCATGCACACGCGCACGCGCGCGCACACACACGCGCACACACACACACGCACACACACGCATGCACGCACACACAGTCCAGGTCCCAGTGCTGCCCCAGGCTGTAGAAAGCTAAGTCAGAATGGAAGGGAAATTCTCAGGGCTGGGTCTGATCACTCTTGTCTCTCTCCTTCCCCATTCAGTTCAGAGACGTGGAGGATATGCTACTCGAACTGATGGAGTCTGAAGAGTATCCATGACACCGTGAGTGAACTGGGGGGCCGCCAGGAAGGAGTAGTGTCCTTTTCTGTGAAAGCATGGCAGCCCCTCCCCAGCAGCTGTCCTCAGAGAGAGTGCCCAGGGTGGGACAGGCTTCCTGGAAGTGTCCAGGACTCTTCCTTTACCACCTTAGGAACTCCAGCTACAACCCTGTTCACAGGGCCCCACGGGTCACCATTGTTCACGATCAGCTGCCACTGTGTGACTTGTACAGCACATTTCTCCTCTAACCCACTCTCCTCATGGGTTGGGGTTTTGCCCTGGCCCAGGTGTAAGGTGTAAGGCTCGGCATTAGGAGCCAACTGCCCAGCAGCCCAGCCTGCTGCTCCTCTACACCTCTGACCTGGCCTTCTCATCTTTCCCCAGGTCCTGCAGCTCCTATCTCCCTGGCCTACCCCAGGCCCACACTAGAGATGCTTGTATTTATATCCACCTTGCTAGTCACCTTCTTTCTCCTCTGCACTGGGCTCTAGGAAGAAAAGCAGGCCAGAGGATCCCCTTCCCGTGCTCCTGTAGCCCGCTCAGCTGCCTTGGCTGGCCCTCCACTCTGTCGTCTCCCTGGAAAGTGGCACCAAAAAAGTGCCCAGTTCTTACCACCTCGAGGTCCCAGTGGTAGCTGTGCCTCTGAGCCTCTCGGCTGATTGTTTTTTCAGCCTTTCTCTTTTGTCCGTAGGGGCAACCAGGGTCTGGCTTTTGAACTTGCCACTCCCTCATTGGTCCCTCAGCTATAAATGGACCCTGAGGGACAAGGACTAGTCACTTGACTCTGACCAGGCCCCAGATATGCCCTCTTTCAAGGTCTGTGCCTGGACCCATTCGACCTGTGAACCCCCCCCACACACACACACACATATACCCCTACCCAACAAACTTAGGCTTGGTTACAAAGCAGTATAAGGCCTGAAAGCTTCATGCCTCTCCTCAAAACCCAAGAGCTTGCAGCCAGGGATATGCAAACCTGGGGCCTATGGCCCTCCCTAGAGCAGGAGGCCAGGCAATGAAGCTGGTTCAGATAAGCCTTCAGAGTATCCATTTGGGGGCTCCCTCCCTTCACTTGTACCCATATGCCTGAGTGATCTGATACTGTATTTAATGTAATGTTGTGCTTTATGTTGCTGATTAAATATGCTATCTAACCTATGCCAGATTATCTTGCGTCCTTGACCTAGATGCTAGCAGATAAGGGAGAAACCAGGGTCACCCAGTAAGCACGCCAAAAGGGAATGCCTAAGGATTTCAATGTGTTCTCCTTTGGAGATAGGGCTGGACTTTGCAAGCTTCACATATTTCAATTCGCAAACCCCAGTGCTCTTGGAGTTGTGATTTGAGAACCATTGGAAGCAACAACCTCAAAATGGCCTTGCTGGCCAGTCCTGGTCCCCTGGGCCCCTCAGTCCTGTCCCACCTTCTCCCCAGCCTCTGAATACCCTCAGCTCCAGATACCCTGCTGTCTCTTGGAAGACACCAGGTGTGCCATTTCATATGTGCCCCTCGTTCGCAATCCCAGCAGGTCTTTCCCTCATATGAAACGGCCCCCATCACTCCAGCCCCACCAGACGCCATTCCCACATCCATGACCTGCAGTCACAGCCTGGCCCATCTCGTGCCAGTCCCCTGCTGGTTTTTATGACCTGCTGGTTCTCATGCCTTGTAAGTAAGGCCTCAGAACACAAGGGACACCTTAGCAGAGAAAGGGGACCAAAAAGGGCCTAGTGTCACCCTGCTTCCCATCTCTGTTTAGTGCACGGGGATGTCTTGAAGGTGCAGTTGAGTGACAAGAGTGACATGCTCTGAGCCTCCAGCAGGAGAATAGTGTGAGCACTCCACCTCCTCCAATGACAGTCTCATCCCTCTCACTCACTGGATGCATTAAATCATGGCCACTTGTGACCATTAATTTGATTGTCAACTTGATGGGATCTAAATCACTTAGGAGATGAGCTTTTTAGGGTTCTCTGAAGGAATAATAGAACCGATAGAATGAACACACACACACACACACACACACACACCCACCACACATGTTTGTCACACATCTGGCTGCCATGAACTATAGCAGTCAGCAAAACAGGAGCTGTGACCGCACAGGCTTTGCTCTGAAAGATAAGTTTAAAAAAATAAAACAATAAAAACAAACCAACCCAGAACCTGAAGGTAGCTTCACAGACATGTGTGTACATACATGTTCCATTGCATGAGGCCAGAGCTCAACTTCAGTGTCTTCCTCTGCCACCTTTCTTGTCCCTTTATTAAGAGTACAAGCAAGATAGCACCACAGGCCAGCATGCCCCAGGAGAGGTAGACAAACACAGGGACAACCCAAGGTACCCTTAACTGTCCCTTCCCGGGTAGGACAACACCTAGCACCTCCACGCCTGTGACTAATTTGTGGTCGGGAACTTCTGGCATGAGGAGTAAGGCATGTGTGTAACAAGCACCATGAGGACAAGATGGAGACAAGTCTGTCCTTGTGTCCTGTTGGTGTTGGGGGGGCAAACCTATTTATCATAGCATGTGTATGCTTAGAATTCTGTGTGGCCCATGCACACACACACATTTATATCATATAATTATATAATTGTCTAAAATTATATGATAGCTCATTTGTCAATTGGCAAGGGATTACCCAGTGCCCCCTCCCCACACAGTCAGCTCTACCCAAGAAACTACGCGCTCTTGAAAGATGCGTTTTCTGAAACCCACTCCTAGTCTGTAGAACCCATGCTGTACTTTCTCACTGCTACTCTGTGTGGAGCCTGGACATCAGGTCACAGGACAGCCCGAGGCAGAGATCCTCTTGCCTCTGCTCCTTCCCAGTGATGGGGTCACACGTGTCCCCTAATGTACCCAGCTTTCAATGTGGATGCTGAAGGCTGATCCCAGGTCCTCATATGTGCATGAAGAAGACATTTCTAACTGATCCATCTCCGGAGCCCCAGACTCATTGTGATAAAAAGCCCCTGATATGACATCTACCCTTAGTGAACTTCAGAGGGTATGGTACAGTTTTGTTAATTTTATGAGCACTCTTTTTTCTTGCATGCCTTCTGAATAGCAGCTCTCACTTCCTGCCCTCCACAGCCCCTGGCAATCACTGCTTCATTTTCTGTGCCTGTGATTTCCACAGCTTTAGGAAATCTTCTATAAATAGAATTACCCAGGATTCACCCTGCTGTGTCAGACTTGTTTCACTTAGCGTGATGTCTTTAGGGTTCTGGCCTCCAATTGTGGTGTGTGTGTGTGTGTGTGTGTGTGTGTGTGTGTGTGTGTGTGCACGCGCGCGTGCGTGCATACCTCCTGCACATATAACAATTTTTTATAGTGATTACAGTATGCTGATTAAACAATTATCATAAAGTGTCTCCATTAAGCCTTACAAAGAAATGAGAAACTCACAAGAGGCTTGTAGAGGGAGATTCTCCATCTATCTTGGTCCTACTGGACCAGTTTCTCTCCACCCACCAAATCCCTGCAGCAACTATGAAATAACCACTAGAGACTTAACATATATTTATAATTGCTTGGCTGGTGCTTGGGCTTCTTACTGGCTAGCTGTCTCTTAACTATTCGCCCATTTTTATTAATCTGTATATTACCTGATGTGGCCTTGGCTTACTTAGGTGATGTCCTGGCATCCTGCCTGCCCGGCAGCAACATGACACCTGCTCTCTGCCTTCCTTCTTCCTGCCTCTTTGTTAGGAATTCCCACCTAGCTAAATCCTGCCTGACCATTGGCCGAAACAGCTGAATTCATCAACCAGTAAGAGAAATACATAGTCATAGCATGCAAAGGACATCCCCATCAGAGGCTTTGCTTTGGGATGGGCCTCTTGTGGAAGAACACCAGCGTGGGTGAAGTCACTCACACTAAATGGGCAATTGCTGCTAACCTGCTTTCTAGTAAGTCAGAAACAAGATCAGCCAAACCCTCACACGGTGTGATGGGGACATCCCTCCCAGAAGTCACTGAAACTGCCAATCTGCTTTAGCCCTTTCATAACCATAAAGCCAACTTCAATGATTCAATCTTAAGGAACCAAGGGTGGACTGGAGAGATGGCTCAGTGGTTACGAGCACTGGCTGCTCTACCAGAGGACTGGGGTTCTATTCCCAGGACCCACATGGCAGCTCCCAACTGTCTGTAGCCCAGTGCAAAGTGACATGACACCTTCATACAGACATAAATGAAGGAGGCAAAACACCAAGGCACATAAAATAAAAAAAGAAAGAAGCCAAGGGCTTATCTGATTCTAGAATCACCAAAGCCAACTGCGATCCTTAACATTGTTGTAGTTTTAGAAATTACCCCCAATTTCCTAGTGAGAAGTAGACCAGAGACCAGCAACAGTTACTTGTCCAGGGTCTCTGGGGGTCCTGTCTGGGAATAGCTAGAATCTGTCTGTCTTGGCTGTCAGTGTTCACTCCTGGGTTCTGCCTGTGGTTCAGAACCAGAAGAGAAGGCAGAACTTTTACTGAATGCAAGAAGAAAGAGCTGTGGAGGAAACAAGACCCCATGAAGGCCTCTCTGAGACGGCAATGCCCACTTAAGGAGTAGGGGAGATGTGATGTCCTGCCAAGCATCAGCCAGTGTGCCTAGAGGACGTGGAGCTTGGAACTGGTGAATAGAGCTGAGAGTCTGGCCAGGAAATAATAGGGTCTGAGTGACCTCCAGTTACTGTGTAGAAGATGGACCCTAAGGACCAGAGTAAAAGAAGAGAGGCTAGAGTTAGAAGCCTAGGGCAGGAGTTGGCCAAGTTTTTCTTTTTAAAGATCTACTTATTCATCAGATATACAGCATTCTGCCTGCATGTATGCCTGCAGGCCAGAAGGGGGCACCGGGCACCAGATCTCATCATAGATGGCTGTGAGCCACCATGTGGTTACTGGGAATTGAACTCAGGATCTCTGGAAGAGGAGTCAGTGCCCTTAACCTCTGAGCCATCTCTCCAGCCCCCAAATTTTATATAAAGGGCCAGATAGTAAATATCTGGGGCTTTATGGTCCATGAAGTCTCTGTTGTAGATATTTGATTCTGCCATTGTTGTGAGGACCATAAATGATACATAAATGCTGGGTGTGGCTGTGGTCAATATAACTTTACTTATTAAAAAATGCCTGATTATATTTGGCCCATAAGCGATAGTCTTTACTCCTGGCCTAGATATTATATACTCAGGTACAAAGTTACCAGTAATGAAGGTACTCAGATAAATGTGTTGCAATGAAGGTTTTCAGGAAGCTGTTAGGGTCAGATCCAAGCCCTGGAATCTCCCTAACAACCTAGGCTCCACTACCCTTCAACAGACTGATTAATAACTAACACAAAACGCTGAAAAAGTAAATCCAACACGTCCACAATTGAGAAGAACAAAGAGCTTCAGTGACAACCTAAATCCACCTGGGAGTCCTAACATGGGATTTAGAGTTACACAGAGGACCAGAGATGTGCATAGCTAACAGTTTCCACTGGGAGCCCTGCCCATCAGCCTGGCCTGAAGGTGGCCTGAAATTGTTGGAAATGTGTGAAATCTTCCTGGAGACTAGCCCCACTTCTGATTGGCACGAGGCTCATGGCAGCCTCCCTCTGCCAGCAAGAGATTGCTAGGGAAATGCCAATTCCTTAGGACTCATTTTGTTTTACTGCTTTGATAGACAAAGGGAGGGGCATGGTATCCCAAGAATACCTTTATTCCTGCTAGCATAGTTGGAAATGGATGAAAAACATCTGCTCTTATTTATTTGGGTATAAAGGATGTTTTTTGTTTTGGGGGGGGTTTTGGTTTTTGGTTTTTTTTTTTTTTTTTTTTTTTTTTTTTTGAGACAGGGTTCTCTGTAGCTTTGGATGCGGTCTTGGAACTTGATCAGTAGACCAGACTGGCCTTGAACTCACAGAGGTCCTCCTGTCTGTCTCCCGGTGCTAGGGTTAAAGGCGTGCACCACAACCGCCCTGTAAAGTTCATTTCCTAATCCTTTGATACCAGTTTTGATTACACAAGCACATGAGTATATTCCTTCACAGAAAAATCAAACATACCACAAATGAAGTCCCTTTTAATGAGATGGAGGAGAAGCACCTCCTGCCACCTGTGGTCACAGAGGCATGCAGATAGGGCAGACACATCTGATGAGGAAAGGTCAGAGTAGGACTCTCCAAAGGGATCCATTCAACTGGCTTGCACAATACGGGTGATCAAACAATGGCTGACTACTCTCTGGAGAGATGGAGAACCCAGTCACACTCAGTGTTATCTGACTGGGTGTCTCAACGGACCCAGTCTGCTGGTCCTAGAAGCCTGGAGGATTTCTACAGTGCCACTGGTCTTCATTCCCCATCAGAAGGCTGAAGCTGCAGGGTCAGTCTGCGGCAGCAGTAAAGGCACCCGGTAGGTGCCTTCGCCTGCAGGGAACTGAGGTGAGCAGGGGAAACCCGCATTGCTTCCCCTCAGATTTCTTTTGCTTTTCTGGGTGGGGGTTTATTTTGAGACTGGCATCTATATGGTCCCGAACATCTTGGATGTCGCTATGGAGACCAGCCTGAACTCGAACTCAGCATGATCCACTTGCCTCTGCCTCCCACGCACTGGAATTAATGGCGTGCCACCATGCCTGCCCTTTCCCTCAGAACTATTTACATCTGAACCACTGCCAGAAAGTACCTATCATATGGACGGAGAGTCTTCCTCAGTTAGCTAACCTTTCTGTAATTTATCATAACATCACCCCTCCCAGAGATGCAGCTCTTAGTTGATTTCAGATCTAATCAAGTTGGAAACGGAGATCAGCCATTGCAGAAGGTACCCTTCCTAGGAGCCAGTATGTCTGTTCCTCCTAAGGTAAGATTTTCACCAAATGGAGGAGGAAGGAGAGCCATGAGATGTTCATGAAAGACTCAAAGTGGTACAGGACAGTGACCCTGAATTGTGTGTCCATCCATACATGGAGGTCCTAGCACTAAGTTCCTTAAACTGCAAATGCATTTGGACAGAGGGTCTTTGAGGAAGTCATTAGGACAAATGAGGTCATTAGACTGGGACTGTGGTTGGTGTCCGTGTTCATGTGGAAGAAGAAATTGAGACAGTCTCAAAAGGAGAGCCATGAGGAAGACACAGAAAACATCTATGATTAAGGAGACAGTCCTCAGGAAATGCCATCCCTGCCCACCCCTTGCTATCTGCTTTCTGGCTGCTATAGAAATGTAGGAAAACAAAAATTAAGCCAGTCATTTTTGTCACTCAATCTGTTGTGGACCAGAACTCTGGGGGCCCCTGCCAGATGATCCAGAGGTCCTGAGTTCAATTCCCATCAACTACATGGTGGCTCATATGTACCTTGTTCCAGCCTGCAGGCATACATGCAGACAGAACACTGTATACATAATAAATACATCTTTAAAAAAAAAAAAAGAAAAGTAACCAAAGAGAAAAAGAAAAAAGAACATGGTCTCAGATACCAGTTGTGACTTGCATCTTTAAGCCCAGCAGTCAAGAGGCAGAGGCAGGCATATCTCTATGATATCTCTAAGAGCTCTAGGCCAGCCTGTTGTACAGAGCAGAAGAACAGACAAATACACAGAAATCTTGTCTTGAAAACACACACACACACACACACACACACACACACACACACACACACACACAGAGAGAGAGAGACAGAGACAGAGACAGAGACAGAAGCTCTCATATGTCCCAGGCTGGTTTTGAACTCACAACATACCAAAGGATCACCTTAAACTTGTGATTCTCTGAGCTCCACATCTCAAGTGCTAGGATTCCAGCCTGTGCTCACACAGCTGGTTTGCACCCTGATCATGCAATACTGAGGGATCAATTTAGATCCTTGTGTTAGCTAAGTCAGCTTGTGAAACTAAGCTAAGGGCCCAGCCCTATAAGGCTCTTTATAGATTCACTCTGTGCAATTATAGCTTCTATCTGCTGACAGTTTTCTTCCTGTGAATTGTGTCAGAGGGAGTGGTTTTCTCCTGTGGATCAGCTGAAGGAAGGACATGTTCTCAGTACCCGGCTTCTGTCCCCTCTGACATCTGGTGTCTTCGTGTGCAAGGACACTGTCTCCCTCTGGTCTGTAGTGGATTAGTGTGCCTCCTGTCATGACACTGTCAGTCACTGACCACTCTCCATCCCTCCACGTTAAGCCATGCCTTCTTATCCTATTCCCAGCACAGTTCACCCAGTTCCCCACAGCCTCCCTTTCAGACCTCCCCCTCCAGGTACCCTACAACTGAAGGAGACCAGTAACCATCCTCCCAGTGAGGAAATGTCCAGAGGAAGTCACACAGTGTTCCTGTAATGTTTGGGGGTCAGCTTCTACTTAGTGCTTGAGAACCTGGTTAAGAAAAGACAAGGCCAGCACAGAATTTAAAGAAAAGCAGTAAGTTTAATTCCTTAAGAACAAGATTGGGTGGGGGTTCAGGTCAGCATCACTTCTAGGAGCCAAGTTCTGAACATCTGGGAGAAGTGACCAGATTCTCCCTGCACACATCCCATTGTGCCTTCAAGACACTGAGCTCAGAGTCCTCTGCCCAGCACCAGGTCAACTTCCAGCCAGCATTGGTAGCTCAGAGATCACAGGCATGGAGTCCCCATCTATACCTGCTCCACATGCAGCTCCAGATCAGAGTCACCTGAGGGGCATGCTGCACTGGAGCCCAGGAGAGGGGTTCACAGGGGCCAGGGGTCTTTGGAAGGGTGATCTGTGAGATCAGCACTGGAGGCACAAAGGGGACAAAAAAGCCAAGCTGTAGCCAGGAAGGGAGAAGTCTCAGGGCACAGGCAGGACATGTTCATAGAAGCAGATCATCTGAAGTTCAGGCCTGAGCTGAGCTGGAGGGCCTGCTAGACTGGAGATCTAGGGAACAAGCAGAGAAGTGGGTCCATAAAATCTTCACTGAAGGAAGAAGGGTCAAGGGAACTGAAGAGCTGTCAAGACCTAGAGAGGACCAAGGAGACACTGCTTAGTGAAGCCCTGCAGAACTGGGTGCTGACCCAAAGGCTGTGATCCAGCCAGTCCACATCCAGGCCTGCTAGGCCAAGCTGTTGCCAGCCAGATAGAGCTAATTCCAAGCTGGGGTGGATGCTTCGTGTAGGTTCTCTTGGGCCAATATCACACAGCACTCCAGTGTGATTAAACAGGAGAGCCGAGGTCACTAGTTTCTAGTCTCATTTCTGCTATCTCAGGGCTCTGTGATCTCAGGACCTGATTTCCAATACCAAGAGTCTGTTTGCTTAGCTGTGACATGGAACTGGACACATGGAATTGCTTCCAGACCGAGGGTGACTCTGCTTATTACGGGGTCAGCTCACAGCACTTATGTCCAAAGGAGAAAGGTGACAGGTGGCCACACAAGGAAAGCCCAGGGAGAGCTACCAGCACTGCCTTCCGATAAAGAGGGAAAGCTTTAAGATGCCCATCTTACCTTAGCTGGACTCCAGCTTCAGAACCAGGTGCTCTGTGTCACCAATCTGCAGGAGAGGGAACAGCCATCAGGACCCCAGGTGACACACATCTAGCCAGCTCTAAGACAATGACCATTCAGACTTGAGGCAGCATAGAGGGGAAATGGGCAGAAGGGGATCTGGGGTGTGGATTCTATAGCCAGATTCCACACCTGTCCCACTGTGTAGAGATCCTCACATTTGTGCACAGATGCATTCTCCCTGTCTCTCCTGTCTCTCCTCTGTTGTACTAAAGTAGAGCGGTCAACAGCAAACATCTTCAAGAACTCCCTGAAACTGAGAAGATTCACTAGGCCTTTCTTCCAGAGGAAACAGATCCAAGCTGCAAAGACTCACACAAGAGAAGCAACCCAGCCAAGCAGACACCAGCCAAGCTGCCTGGAAGGGGTCGAGCCCAACCGAGGCACCTGGAAAGGACACTCTCCAACCTGCTGAGCTACCAGCAGGCTGTGCAGTGTGCTCCAGGCTCCCAGCCTCTGTGAGCCTTCTGTCACCCATGCTGGGTGGGCTTTGGTGATGCAGCTGTCTTTGAGTCATTTCTGCTCCTATAAGTGATTTCACCCTCACCCATATTCCTGTAAGTAACCCAATAAAACTCATTGTTTCACCAAGATGAACTTGGTGGTATCTGCATGTTGGTCTGTTGTGGGTTCCCTATCTGGGGTGAGGAGATGAGTGTGTTTCTCTCCCCAGGAAAGGAATTGTCACACAATAACCCTCCCAAATCCTCCACTAAAAATGACCCTGTTAGAGCTCTTGAAGGAAGAGTTGAATGAAGGAGAGGCAAGAATCTCCCTGGAAGGGCTGTCCTGCCTCTTATCAGCTGCCGCACTCAGTAGAGTGGCCCCTCTGTCACACCTGGGCAACACAGCAGAGCTGGCCCTGAAGGTGTAGGTGTGGGAGATTCCACCCTAAGGACCTGAAATCAGGAGAACTGGGCCTGCCCCTTGGTCATCGCTGCAAGGGATGAACCAGCCATGGCAGTGCTGGAGAGCTCAAGGCAGAGCCTGCAGGCTGACCAACCCTGCGCTACCCAGGCCCAGAACCAGGGTTACTTGTTGGTTCTTCCAACATCCACCCCATCTAAGATCTACCAGAGTCCCTGAAAGGACCGGTCCTGCAGACCCAGTGCTGCAGGATTTCAACAACACAGGGTACCAGCAGGGTAACCAAGAAGGGTTCTGCTGAGGGCCCAGCACGCATAGTGCAGCAGAAACCAGAGGCCTCGAACCAGGCCCATGATTCCCTGCAATAAATAAAATATACTGTGACTCCCTGTGTCCGTGGTGAAACTGATCTTTTCTTATTCCCTCCTCCCCCACTCCTTTGTCTCTTAAATTTTATTTTATTCTGGGGGAGGGGAGCAAGATTCAAGGGTAGAGGGTAGATAGGAAGGGAGGTGGGAATGAATGGAATGGCGATACATGACGTGAAAGACACAAAAAATAAATGAAAGAAAGAAAAATGAACTGGGGGTGAGACGGGATGAAAAGCATTTGCATTTGATGCCCCGCCCGCTGCAGCTCTCACTGTGATGTTGTCTAACACTTACCTGGGTATGAGCCACTAATTTCCAGAAGCGGGCGTCTGTCCCCCAGTATAACGTCAGAGAATATTGTTCCCACTTGGTGGGGAGATAAGCCAAATTCCTGGATAAGTGTGACAAGGGCTCCTGGGGAAATTCGCTCACCTTCCGAATCCTGACAGTGATAGAGTCTCCAGGCTGAAGGGAGTGGAGGGAGAGCTACATTAGGGACAGCTCCCGTCAGCCACGCTTGGGTCTGGCTAAGGTTTGCAGCGAGGTCAAGCTCAAAGATTTATGTTCCCAAAGCCCTCACCACAGCCTTGCAGCCAACACCTGGGTCTTCCCCAGGACCTGGGATGTCTGGGGCTCCTCTGCCTGGTCTGACGCAGTGCTCCCTCTGCCCATCCCTGCTCATCCCCAGGCTTCTCCCACACTGCAGCTGCAGTCTCCAGCCACACAGCACCTTTCACTGGGGCTGGATTGTCCCCTCCCTGGGGCTCGATCTCAGCCATTTCCAAATTTTTAAAAATTCTCCTTTGAAAGTCCTGACTGCCAGCCTACCTCCAGATTTGGTGAAAGATGCTGTCTCTGGGGTATAAGGTAGAGAGTGACAGAGCAAATCACCTGAACATTCAACAAGCACAACGCATGGGCACACAAAAGCAAAGCAATGTAGCATTGATGGTGAGCTCCATGTGCCTTTAATAAATGCAAAACAGAAACCTTCGCCAGCATAGGAAGCTACAAAATGAGAAAGTCTGAATAGTCAGGCATGGTGGAGCATATCTGTATCTTTAATCTCAGCACTAAGGGGAGGCTAAGGCAGGCTGGTGTCTGATTGGAGACAAGCATTGTTTACACAGAGTTCCACTACAGCCAGGACTGCGACACAGAGAAACTTTGGAAAAACCAAACAACACCAACAAAGAAAGAAAAACATCACCATACACCATAACCAAGTGCAAGGTGTGGTCACAAAGCACTAAGTGTGTGACACACTCCCTACCAGTGTCCTCCTGTCTTGCTATAATTTCCTCCATTCTTTTTTTCACCTGTCACACTCTGGCAGGTCACCCTTCTGTTGGTCACTCTAACTTTTGTGAGAGCCTGTCCCCCTCTGGGTAATTTGATTATAGGTTGGGAGGAAAAGTGGATAGCAAAGGGTCCCACATTGGCATGCCACCTGCTTTTATAGTAAATGAAGCTTTGTTTGAAACTCCCATTGTCTCTGGATGCTTTGCACCAAGGTGGCCCAGAGTGTTCCCATGTCCTCAGTGCCTGCAAAATGAAAGGCTCCCCTCTGAGGCTTCAGATCAAGAAACCCTCCTGGTAGTTGTTCAGATTACACTGAGGTGTTCTGTGCCGCATGAAACTGTGGGTGGGAACTCACACTTGTCCACACACACACGCTCTCACACACACACATACTCTCAGGGAGTGTGAGAGTCAGCTGTGTGAGAGTTGTCAATGTATGTGAGTGTGAGAGAATGAGACTGTGTGGGAGCCTGGAGTGAGTGTGTGTGTGTGTGTGTGTGTGTGTGTGTGTGTGTGTGTGTGTGTGTGTGTGTGTGTGTGTGTGTGTGTGTGTGTGTGTGTGTGATGCATGTGTGTGAGAGTCTGAAAAGGACAAAGGAGGACTCAGGTGTCTGCTCCATCACTGTCTCTTATGTCTTTGAAGTAGGGTCTCTGACTCCGCCCCCACAGCACTGAGGTTGTAGGCAACAAGGCCACGAAGGTTTTTATGTGGCTGCTGGGATCCTAACTTGGGCTCACAGGTATTTGTTTGTTTTTAAGATTTATTAGCTATTGTATTTGTAACTTATTTGAGGCAGGATCTCTGTGTTGCCTGGAACTGATTAAATGGGCCAATGTGGCCTTGAACTTAGAGATCTGCCTGCTTCTGCCCGCCCCCCCTCTCTCTCTCTCTCTCTCTGTGTGTGTGTGTGTGTGTGTAATAATGCAACCTATTTTTTGGTATACTAACCAAGAGAAACACACAGAGAAAGAGAAATAGGAGGGAATAAAGGAAGAAGGAAGGAGGAAATAGAGAAGGAAGAACAATGCTGGGCCTGCTCTTGCAACCTGGAATCGCAAAGGACACTAGAGCTTGTGGCAGAGGAACACAGGACCCAGTCCCTCCTGGACTACAAAGTGAGTTCAAGTGTCACTCCCCAGGGCAGTCCAGTAGAAATGTCCCTTAGCACAGCTTTGCCTGAGGGACTCAGGTTCATTCTTTTACAGGAGCCTTCAGATTCTCCCCGCCCCCTTTTAAATCAAATGTCCATGGAGCTGTTCTGGTTGCTGCACCTGCCCCTCAAGGCACACTTGGATCCAATAGCTGCTTTCACTCAAGGCTGACCCCAGAATCAGGACGGCTGGGATGCACGGGACTCTATTGACTATTTGAATTTAATAGAGCACGCAAACTTTTCTAGGAAAGCTGCCTCATTTGCATCCTAACATACTATTCTTTTCTGGCTTTTTTTTTTTTTTTTTGTAGGTTTAAAGAAAAACATATCTACTTGAAGATTTTTTTTAATGGTGCTATAGATTTCAAACCTGGGACAAATGTCCAATAATAACCTATCAAAGTCCACACCAGATACAGGGGAAAAAGAAATGATGAAGGAGCTGCATGACTGCTCCTAGGTATGCAGGAGGAGAAAAGGTTTATTGTAGATAAAAGGGAGAGCAAAGGTAAAGACAGGGGCATCTGAGAAGACTCCAGTGTGACCATGACTGTGAGTCTGGCCATGTGAAGAGACAGGGGACAGGGAGGAGAGGGACCGAAAGGCCCCTAATCAGTTTCCAGTGTGAGGACCCCTTAGCTGTTAGTGCCTCCCAGGCCATTCGACTTTGGGGCAACAGCAGCAGATGTGTCATTTGTCATCATTTGCAGAAAAGCAGGAACTGGTGGTTGACATTCTTATCTGCTCCTTCCAAGTTGTGTGGCTTATACTGCACCTGCCTTTTTTCTTACCTGGAGAACTCCTATTCCTCTCACAAAGCCCAGCCAAACTATCCTCTCTATAAGTGTTCTCAGCATGCTCACTCTGACTGGGCCCTGTAAGTCAGGCCCAACTCAAGCCTCCCCCCCTCCTGCCCCCTGTGGATAAGCCTGAGCCCTTGGGGCTTCCAAGCAGGGCCTCCTGGGCTGGTGCACGGGTTCTGTTCCGAGACATGTATTGGCTATTTTCTGATATGATAACATCCCAACACACAAACCCAAACCCACAAGTCTACCCACTAGGTCAGTCTCCCCAGAGCCTCAAAACTCACCCTGTTATGAGTGTTCTTGTGGGGAGTAAATGCCTGGCTTGCAACCATCCAGAATCTTTGTTTTTCATCATGGTAGTAACCAGGTCTTACAGAGGTAAGACTCAGTGGAGGAAGACCCCGGGCAAGATCACCCATAGTGAGGACCCCAGCTAGCTGGCTGCTTCCTTAAAATACACACACTCCACTCCTAGAGGGGCCAGGTGGAGCTGGGGCAGGGAGACAGGAGAAACCAAGACCTGCACCTGAGCAAATTCATGAAAACAGCTGCCTGGCTTCACCAGGTGCTCTGTATCCTCAGGCAAGCCACTACAGGGCTCTGTGTGTACCCTGCCAGACCCCAAGGAATTACTTTCATCACCAACTCTGCAACACATTTCCATCAGGAACCTCACTGACCCCTTTGGACCTAGGACGGTGGTCCTCACCCTATCTACTGCTGTGATCTTTTAATACAAGATCCTCATACTGTGGAAACCTCATCCATGAAATTATTTTGTAGCTACTTCATAACTGTAATTTTGCTACTATTGTGAATTGTAATGAGAATACTTTGTGAGATAGAGGTTTGCAAGAAGGTTGCAATCTACAACATGAGAACAGATGTCCTAAGAGTTACTTGGCCTAAATTTCTTCTGGAAAACAAGCCCATGCCCCTCAGATGTTTCTGATCAAGATTATACGAAATGTGACTGAGTCTGGCAAGGGTAGCTGGGGGTTTCTGGATAGCCTCGCCCTTGGTCCTGGAGTGTGACTACCCAAAATCTTTCCATGCCAGGTAGCAGAAAGGGACTAAAGTACCAACTTCTGTGTACATCCTTCCTCCCAGGGACACATTCTGAGCCCCTACCTGTAACCCAGTAATTCTAGAGACTCAGCTAAGGTTGGTAGCAAAGTGTCAGAGAGAAGAATAGGTGAGTCACAGGTTCCCACTGCCACCCACCTCATTCAGGACACACCATTCGTGTCTTAGTTTCTTCATCTGTGAAATGGGCTCTGCAGTCTCTAGCCTAAAGATGTAGTGCCTAGTGACTTAGGGTCTCTATTGCTGCAAAGAAACACCTTGACCAGAAGCAAGATGGGGAAGTTCCTAGTCTCACCCTTGCACACTTAGTCCATCACTGAAGAAAATCAGGAATGGATCTCAAGCAGGGCCAGAACCTGAAGGCAGGAGCAGAGGCAGAGGAGGCTGAGGTGTGCAGCTCGTAGCTACATTTTATTGGCTTGGTCGCTATACTTTCTTACAGTACCCAGATCACCAGCACAGGGATGGCCCCACCTACACTGGGTGAGCTCTCCGCTCCCCATCAATCACTAATTAAGAAAATGCACTACAAGCTTGTCTACAGCCCAGTCTTAGGGAGTCACTTTCTTAATTGAGGCCTCCTCCATTCAGATGACTCTAGCCTGTGTCAAGTCGATATAAAACTAGGCAGGAAGTACCTGACATAGGCCTAGAGGTCTCCATGCAGCTAGGGGCCTCGGTGGTAGAATGCTGGGCTAGCCTGTGCAAAGCTCTGGGTTGGATCTCCAGCCCCACAGAGAACTGGGTATGGTGATGTAATCCCAGCACTAGAGGAGCTGAGGCAGGGGGACCAGGAATTCAGGTCATCCCCAACTACAGTGTGGGTCTGAGGATAACTTGTGCTACATGAGAGCCTTCTGAGAGAAAAAGAAAGGAAGGAAGGATGAGAGGGAGGGGAGGAGGGAGGGAAATGCCTGACAGGCACAGGTGTTCCACATCATCTGGGTGGGATGAAAAGAATCTGGCCTGGGTTCTCAAAAAGGAAAAGGACACACAGAACAGGTCTTCAGGGCACAGGGTGCTGCCATCACAGGGTGCTTTGTGACTGCCCTGCTGTGACCTCAGAAAACCTGAGACATGGGCGGAGGCGATGGCGCTGTGGGTAATCACAGTCCAGGGCTAACGGCCAGGCCAGCTAGAAGCCCCAGGGGCCCTTGTCAGAGTCAGTCACATTTAACATGATCTTGATCACAAACATCTGAGGGGCAAGGAACTGTTTTCCAGAAGAAACTTAGCCCAGGTGTGTCTTCCTCAGATAACTTCCAAATCTGTGGTTTTCCATGTGCTTGCTAACATCTATCTCCCAAAGTATTTACATGACAGTTCACAACAGTAGCACATTATAATTATGAGGTAATTACAAAAATAATTTTATGGTTGTGGGTATACCATATTATGAGGAACTCGTATTACAAGGTCCCAGCATTAGGTAGGGTGAGGACAACTTCCTAGCTCTAGGGTGTTAGCTATGCTTCTGATGGAAACCTGTTGGAGAGTTGGTGATGGAAACAGTCCCTGGGGTCTGGCAGGGACCACAGGGAGCCCTGTAGGGGTTAGCCTGAGGACACAGGGCACCTGGTGAAGCTGGGCAGCTGTGTCTAGGGACTTGGGCTCCTGGCCCAGCTGTAGAAGGACTGGGTTTCTCATGCCTTATTGTCCCGGCCCCTGCTGCAACCTGTGGTTAGCTCTCCCCTGCCCTGCAGGAGCGCATGTGAAGGACTCCAGCAGCTCTTGGGCTCCTCACTATGGCTGCTGCTCCCCTGGTACCCCCAGTCACTCTTACCAGGGAAATGCCTGGGTACTACAGGGATGAGAACCGGAGACTCTGGATGGTTATAGAGGTGACATTTTTTCCTGACCATCCAAGGCATAGCAGGGTGAGTGTTGTGGCTCCGGGGAGGCTGTATCCTGACCTTGCATGTGGTCCTGCTGTGTTAGGGTGTGTGTGTGTGTGTGTGTGTGTGTGCTGGGGTAGAAAATCACCCTGAAAGCTGCTCTGGGCTGTGGCTTCAGACTACAATGGGACCCAGGAGTCTATACTGCTCTGTGATGCTGCAGGAAAAGCGTTTCTAGGTATCAAAGCTGCTCCCAAGTACCAGAGATGCCACTTGAGGGCAAAGCCCTGGTGTAGCTGTGGCAGAGACCATGTGTCCCCTCCCTGGTACCTGCCTGAGGGGATTCCAGTCTTACCCCTGGGACAAATGGCTGATGTGCCCATTAACGTGTCAGAGTTGCCCCTGGCCATCAGGTTCTCCCAGCATCCCTCATTCCCCACTGGTTTCAGGGTAGGTGATGCTTACCCTTTCCACTAATCTTAACTGTCCTGCCCCAGGCCTGAGCCCCAACCCCCAACTTTCCCACCCCAGCCCCTCCTGTGAACCTTCCCTGTGTAACTCAGTCATTTTGGCTATGCCAGGGTTTGGCCCAGGCCCCACTTGGCCGGCATCTCCTCTCCCCTACCCCTCTCCTCACATGGCCAGGCTCACAGCCATGTTCACTCCTAACTCACCCAGATGTCCCCATCTCTGCCCGTGCTCTCCCTTTTATCAATGAACCTCACTCCTCCTTTCCTAGGAGCAGCCACGTCCTTCCTTTTCCATTCCCTTTCCCCTTCATCTGATGTCAACTTTGATGTTAGTGGACCTCAGTTTGTCCCAGGGTGGAAACCTAACAAGGGGATAATTCATCTATATCTCCAAAAAATAAAACCTTCAAGTAGATATGTGTTTTCCTTAAACCTACACCAAATAAAATATGATAAGGTTTTGCACCAAATATTTTCAGTTAAAAAAAATAAATAAAATCCAGAAAAGTATTCTATTTGTGAGGATATGAGAGGTAGCTTCCATAAGAACCTTTGTGTACTTAGTTAAATTCAAATAGAGTCACATGCCTCCCAGCCATCCTGCTTGTGTGGCCAGCCTTGGGTTAAAGTAGCTCTTGGTTCCAAGTGTGAGTAGAGGGGAAGTTGTAACATCCACAACAGCTCCATGGACATTTGATTTAAAAGGGGGCGGGGAGCATCTGAAGGCTCCTGTAAAAGAATGAACCTGAGTCCCTCAGGCAAAGCTGTGCTAAGGGACATTTCTACTGGACTGCCCTGGGGAGTGACACTTGAACTCACTTTGTAGTCCAGGAGGGACTGGGTCCTGTGTTCCTCTGCCACAAGCTCTAGTGTCCTTTGCGATTCCAGGTTGCAAGAGCAGGCCCAGCATTGTTCTTCCTTCTCTATTTCCTCCTTCCTTCTTCCTTTATTCCCTCCTATTTCTCTTTCTCTGTGTGTTTCTCTTGGTTAGTATACCAAAAAATAGGTTGCATTATTACACACACACACACACAGAGAGAGAGAGAGAGAGAGAGAGAGAGAGAGAGAGAGAGGGAGGGAGGGGGCGGGCAGAAGCAGGCAGATCTCTAAGTTCAAGGCCACATTGGCCCATTTAATCAGTTCCAGGCAACACAGAGATCCTGCCTCAAATAAGTTACAAATACAATAGCTAATAAATCTTAAAAACAAACAAATACCTGTGAGCCCAAGTTAGGATCCCAGCAGCCACATAAAAACCTTCGTGGCCTTGTTGCCTACAACCTCAGTGCTGTGGGGGCGGAGTCAGAGACCCTACTTCAAAGACATAAGAGACAGTGATGGAGCAGACACCTGAGTCCTCCTTTGTCCTTTTCAGACTCTCACACACATGCATCACACACACACACACACACACACACACACACACACACATATCACACACATAACACACACATCACACACATATCACACACACACATATCACACACACACACACACACACACACACACACACCATACATTCTCTATCACACATACTCAAATCTCACACACACAACTAACTCTCTCACACAGTCTCACAACTCATTCTCTCACACGGTATGTGTGTGTTTGTATATTTGTATATGGGTGTGTGACAGAGACTATGTGTGTTAGTGTGTGTGAGTGTGTGTTAGTGGCTCTCAGTGTGGGAGGGTGAGAGTGGGTGTGTTTAATAATAAGTGTGATGTGTGAGTGTGTGGGGGAATGTGTATGAGCGTGTGAAGATATGTGTTTGTGTGTCTGTGTGTGTGAGTTTGTGAGAGTGTGAGTGTGACTGTGTGTGTAACTGTGTGTGTGACTGTGTGTGTGAGTTCCCACATACAGTTGCTGGCTGGGCCAGGACCTTCTCAGTGTGATCTCAGCAAGGATCAGGAGGCTTTTTCAATCTGAGGCCTCAGAGGGAAGCTGTTGGGACACTTCTGGGCCACCTTTTTACAAAGCATCCAGAGATAGTGGGAGTTTCAAATAAAACTTCATTTTCTACAAAAGCAGGTGGCATGTCAGTGTGTGCTCTTGTTCTGTTGCTAACCCTTTCCCTCCAAACCTAAAGTCACAAGACCCACAGAGAGACAGGCTCTCAGAAAGTGTTAGGACAACAACCAGTCAAGTGACTTGTCAAAATGTGACAGATGAAAAAAATGCAAGCATTTCACAGGAAGACAGGAATGCACTTGTAGGAAGTCTATGACATGGTTTCTGCTGTGGGGTCACAACTGGCATTTGGTTATAGTTTATAGTGGCCAGTTCCTTTTGTGTTTGTTTGTTTGTTTCCCCCAACAGGGTTTCTTGCTGTAATGGTTCTGGCTGTCTTGGAACTCACCATATAGAGCAGGCTGATCTTGAACTCAGATCAGCCTGCCTCTGTCTCCTGAGTGCTGTGATTAAAGGCATGAAAATCATGCCTGACTGTAGCAACTTTTTCACTTTGTAGTTTACTATGCTGGTGAAGGTTTCTGTTTTTCATTTATTAAAAGCACATGAAGCTCACCATCAACACTACATTGCCGGTTTTTGGTAAAGCCATTGTCCTGGTGTGTGTGTGCCCATGCGTTGTACTTGTTGAATGTTCAGGTGACTTTCTCTGTTACTATCTACATTATGCCCCAGAGACAGCATCTTTCAACAAACTCTGGAGCTAGACTGGCAGTCAGGAAACCCCAGTCAAACCTCTCTCCTGTCTCAGCTTTCCACAGCCCTGGCACATGTATGACTGTGGCTTTTACATGGGTGTTGGAGATTCATACTTAGGTCCTCCTGTCTGTGCAGCCAGGACACTTAACCTATGGGGCCATGTCCCAGAATCTGTTTTCAAAGGAGAATTTTCAAACTCTGGAGATGGCTGAGATGGAGCCCCAGAGTACAATTCAGCCCCAGTGAAAGGTGCTGTGTGGCTGGAGACTGCAGCTGCAATGTGGGATGAGCAGGGATGGGCAGAGGGAGCACTGCGTCAGACCAGGCAGAGGAGCCCCAGACATCCCAGGTCCTGGGGAAGACCCAGGTGTTGGATGCAAGGCTGTGGTGAGGGCTGATGGAACCTCTCACATTGACCCTTGCAGCAAAACAATCTAGGCCAGCACACAGGCATGCCTAATGTGTCTGTCCCTAATGTACTCTCCTCTACTCTCTTCATCCTGGAGCCTGTATAACTGTCAAGTTGTGGATGGTGGGCAAATGCTGCCTGGATCCCTTTTTATGTTCCAGTTTGACATGTCTACCAATGATATGGCAGAAAATTTCTTTGTGGGACTGACACAATGTTCTGGATAATGGTGGAACAGGTCCTGGTAAGTGTTCCACTGAAAGCTGCAGCAGTTGGGGTGTCAAATGCAAAGCTTTTCATCCTGTCCCATGCCCAGGAAGGTTTTCTCCTGTCCTTCATTTATACTTTGCATCTTTCACATCATACATCTCCATCCCATTTATTTCACTGTCCCTTCCTACCCACCCCCTGCCATTGGAACCCCTCCCTCCAAAATAAAATAAATTTAAGAGAAAAAAAAGAAAAGAAAAGGGGGGTAGGGAAAAATAAGCCTCATCGTGGAAGCTGTAGTGTGACACAGGGGGTCATGCAGTAAACACTTTTATCCATATGTTTACTTGCAAGTGTTCATTGCAGAGACTCCTTGGTCTGGTTCGAGTCCTTTGGTTTCTGCTACACTCTGCATGCTGGCTCTCACTGGAACCCGTCTTGTTTATGCTGCTGGTGCCCTGTGTACTGGAAACCCTGCAGCTTTGGGTCTGCAGGTTGGCTCCCTTCAGATGCTCAGGCAGATCACAGATGGGGTGGATGTTGGGGAGGACCAACAAGTAACCCTGGTTCTGGGCCTGGGTAGTGCAGGGTTGGTCAGCCTGGCAGCTCCCCCTTGTGCTCACCCATAGGGTGAGCTCTCCAGCACTGCCCTGGCTGGTTCATCCCTTGCAATGGTGAACAAGGGTGGGGCCAGTTGTCCTGGTGTCATTTCACGAGGGTCACAATCTCCCAAGGCTGCACACAGCTCTACTGTGTTGCCCAGGTATGGCAGAGGGGCCACTCTTCTGAGTGGGGGGTTGATGAGGAGCAGGACAGCTCTGCCCAGAGAGATTCAAACCTCTCTTCCATTCAAATCTTCCTTCAAGGGCTCTAACAGGGTCATTTTTAGTGGAGGATTTGGGAGGGTTATTGTGTGACAATACCTTTCCTGGGGAGAGAAACACACTCATCTCCTCACCCCAGATAGGGAACCCACAACAGATCAACATGCAGATACCACCAAGTTCATCTTGGTGATGCAATGAGTTTTATTGGGTTACTTACAGGAATATGGGTGAGGGTGAAATCACTTATAGGAGCAGAAATGACTCAAAGACAGCTGCATCACCAAAGCCCACCCAGCATGGGTGACAGAAGGCTCCCAGAGGCTGGGAGCCTGGAGCACACTGCACAGCCTGCTGGCAGCTCAGCAGGTTGGAGAGTGTCCTTTCCAGATGCCTCGGTTGGGCTCAACCCCTTCCAGGCAGCTTGGCTGGTGTCTGCTTGGCTGGGTTGCTTCTCTTGTGTGTGGCTTTGGCTCTGCTTCTTCTGGCAGGGGGGAGTCCAGTGAATCTGCTCAGTTTCAGGGAGTTCTTGAAGATATGTTGGCTGTGACCTCTCTATTTCAGGAGGCTAATTATACAACAGGGGCGGGGCAGGATACAGAGGGAGAATGCATCTCTGCACACATGTTGCTAACAGGTGTGGCAGCTGTGGAAATAATGCTTCCCTCTGGCTATAGAATCCACACTCCAGATGGCCTTTACCCTTTACCCTGGGTGCCACCTCAAGTCTGATTGGTCATTGTCTTAGAGCTGGATGGATTGTGTCACCCTGCATCCTGATGGCTCTTCCCTCTTTTTCAGATGGGCTTGGTAGAGTCACTGGCCCTAGAGATGGGGACCCGAATCGGTAAGACTGGCACCAGAAGGCTTTCTCTCTGTCTAAGAAGAGAATGCTGGTGGCTCTCCCTGGGCTTCCCTTCTGTGGCCACCTGTCACACTTCTCCTTTGGACATAAGAGGTGTGAGCTGACCCACAGTAATATCAGAGTCACCCTCAGTCTGCAAACAATTCCATGTGTCCATGTCACAGCTAAGCAAACAGACACTGGGTATTGGAATGTGGGTCTTGAGACCACAGAGTCCTGAGATAGCAGTGATGGGATTAGAACCTAGTGACCTTGGCTCTCCTGTTTAATCACACTGGAGTGTTGTGTGGTATTGGCCCAAGAGAACCAACACTGAGCATTTCTGCCAGCTTGGAAGCTGACCTCCCTGGCTGAGGAGAGATTGGTCCAGGAGCGGAGCTGGAGGTTGACTGGTGCAGTACATCACTAGGGTCCAGCATCCAGTTCTGCTGGGATTCACTTAGCAGTCTCTCCTTGATCCTTAACAGCCCTTCAGGCCCTAACCCTGGTACCCTCAGTGAAGATTCTATGCATCTCCTTCTCTGCTTCATCCCCAGGTCTCCAGTCTAGCAGTCTGCTCTTGTCAGCTCAGCCCTGAACTTCAGATGATCTGCTTCTGTGAGCCTGGCTGTCTGTGTCCTGGGCCGTCTTCTTTCCTGGGGCAGCTGTGGCTTTCTTGTCTCCTTTCTGCCTCCGACACTGACCTCACAGATCATCCTTCTAAAGACCCCTGGTCCCTGTGAACCCCTCTCCTGGGCTCCAGTGCAGCATGCCCCTCAGGTGACTCTGATCTGGAGCTGCATGTGGAGCAGGTATAGATGGGGACTCCATGCCTGTGATCTCTGAGCTACCAATGCTGGCTGGAAGTTGACCTGGTGCTGGGCAGAGGACTCTGTGCTCAGTGTCTTGAAGGCACAATGGGATGTGTGCAGGGAGAATCTGGTCACTTCTCCCAGATGTTCAGAACTTGGCTCCTAGAAGTGATGCTGACCTGAACCCCCACCCAAACTTGTTCTTAAGGAATTAAACTTACTGCTTTTCTTTAAATTCTGTGCTGGCCTTGTCTTTTCTTAACCAGGTTCTCAAGCACTAAGTAGAAGCTGACCCCCAAACATTACAGGAACACTGTGTGACTTCCTCTGGACATTTCCTCACTGGGAGGATGGTTACTGGTCTACTTCAGTTGTAGGGTACCTGGGGAAGGTCTGAAAGGGAGGCTGTCTGGGAGCTAGGTGAACTGTGCTGGGGATAGGATAAGAAGGTGTGGCTTAACGTGGAGGGAGGGAGAGTGGTCAGTGACTGACAGTGTCATGACAGGAGGCACACTAATCCACTACAGACCAGAGGGAGACAGTGTCCTTGCACACGAAGACACCAGATGTCAGAGGGGACAGAAGCCGGGTACTGAGAACATGTCCTTCCTTCAGCTGATCCACAGAAAAGAAAGCCAGTCTCTGACAGAACTCACAGGAAGGAACTATCAGCATATGGATGCTATAACTGTACAGAGTGAATCTATAATGATCCTCTTAGGGCTGGGACATTAGCTCAGTTGGTCACAAGCTGACTTATCACACACAATGCTCTAAGTTGATCCCTCAGTATTGCATGATCAGGTGCAAACCAGCTGTGTGAGCACAGGCTGGAATCCTAGCACTTGAGATGTGGAGCTCAGAGAATCACAAGTTTATGGTGATCTTTGGGTATGTCGTGAGTTCAAAACCAGCCTGGGACCTTGAGTTTGGGGTGTGTGTGAGAGAGGGGGGGGGGAGAGAGAATGAGAGAGAGACAGAGACAGAGAGACAGAGAGAATGTGCGTTTCAAGACAGGGTTTCTCTATGTAGCCCTGACTATTTTATTCTGTAGAGAAGTTTGTCCTCAAACTCACATAGATATGCCTGCCCCTGCTTCCTCAGTGCTGAGGTTTAATTTAGGGGCTCTACTGCTTAGCTGAAAGCTGGTTTTTCATGATAGTGTTTGTAGGACAGATCTGGGGAAGGAAAAGCTCCAAACAGGACAAAAGCATCAGGCTGTAGACCAGCACTGGGATTCAAGTTCTCAAACACACTGGGTATTTATTTTCTGAGGGCAGAAAATGAGCGAGCAGTAACTCACACAGTGGAGAATGGAGGATGCGGGAAAGGAAGGCAGGTGTGAAACACAGAGTTGTTCTTAATCCTTGTTCTGGACAGAAACTTCTGGGGCATTGAGACAATATAGGGAGACGTATGGTGGCTTCATGTGCAAACCGGGGCCTCTCTGGGCCTCTTCCTGAACAGGCTTCCTGAAGTGGGCACTGAGGGCACTGGATCAGATCTTGCATATTCTTAGGGTATCCTGAGTGAACACACAGGGTGAACAGCAGCATCCATCCATGACATCTGCCCACTGGACCTAAGATGTCTCCAGACACTGCCCATATGTGGCGTTTGGGAATTGAGGTTGCTTCCAGCCAAGAGGTCAGTATGGGGAAGGTGCTCAGAGTCCTAAGGGTACCTTGCATCAGTGACCAAAGCCTGTAGCCTGATACTGCCCTAACCTGTGGGAAGCTCAGTTATCTGGGACACTGGTCCCTAGGAAACTGTCCTCCCCTGCGTAGCCTATTGGTCAACTTGACTAGGTTGAGAGTCACTTAGATTGCTACTGAGGCATGCCAAGGTGTGTTTTGAGTGTGTTTCTCAGAAAACTGAAGGGACACCCACACTGAGTGTGGGTGGCACCCTCTCCATAAGCTGCAGCTGTGGGTGAAATAAAAATAGAGAAAGGAGAAAGCCAGCTGAGGTCCCCTTTTTGCTTTCTGGTCATCCGTAAATGGTTTTCCCTCGATGCAGGCTTTTACTAAATGGAAATCCTGCTCAAGAGATGGTGATCCCCAGGCTTGTGGGGTTGTACCAGTAAATACCGCCTCAGAAACTAACTGGAACATAGAGGCTGGTGGGGGAGTAGTGCATTCAAGCCTGGACTGGGAGAAAACAGTGTTGACACTGTGTAGCATGTCTGTTTTCTGCCAGCCCGCCAGCCCGCCGCCAGCCTGCCCGCCACTGGTCTAGTGTGCTGGCCCCAAATAACACTCTGAGACTCTGTATTTGATACAATCCTGTTGGCCAGTTACCATTATTGGTTATGGGCCAGCTCTGTCTTAATTATTAACCCATTTCCACTTATCTAAGTATTTCCACGTGGTCATCATATCGGGGAGCCACGGCCAGCGTCTTCCTTCCTCCCCGACTACATCTTGACTCCTCCTTACCACTTCCTCTTTCCTCCTTGTCTCCTAGCCCCACCTATCTTGCTTTCTCATTGGCCCAACGGTGCTTTATTAATATACCAGTATGAGAAACATATTTACAGAATAACATCTCCCATCAACACTGTCTATCTTAAAGGGACAAATCTAGGACTATGTGAAAGGACAATGTCATCTGCTTGACTGAATGAGACATAGCAAAGGCAGTGGCGGGCAGTTGTTTGTATTTGTTCACTCTGTGACCAAAATGCCTGGTGGAAATGACTTACAAAAGAGAAAGAACTTGTTTTGGTTCATGTGGGGCCTGTGAGAATCACTTCAGTTCACAGCATGGTTGGCCAGGGAGTAGAGAAAGAATGCATGCCTGTTTTCTCTTTCCCCGGCTTTTATTGAGACTGGATTTTGCAGCCCAAGTGATGGAATACCCACATTCATGTTATATGCCCCCCAATAACCTTATATCCTCACAGCCCTCCCGCAGAAGTGTGCCTCATTCTTCCAAGTGAAATGAATATAGCCTAAGAGGAAACCTTCAGAGGATTAGAGAGAAGCAATCACTTCATTTGTAGCCCAAAAAATAAAAGACTGAGAGACTTGTATTGGTGTTCAAGCATCAAGGTGAAGATCAGAAAAGCAAAGCAGCTGGACACTATCTCTTAGTCTATCTCAGACAGAAAGATGATCCTGTCTCCACCAAACCTCAGACTGCTGCCTCTTCTCAGCCTGGCTGGAGAATCCTAAGACTTCAATGCCTTCCTGTTGTCAATGTAGCTGGAGAATGGATGCCAGATACTGACCGCTGAAGACCCTGCTCTTATCTTTTATACCCTCTAGTGCTGGGGTTAAAGGTGTGTGATCCCAGGTGCTGAGATCAATTGTGTGTGAGCTATTCTCTTTAGGATTGAATTAATCTTGTGTGGATCTGGGTGGCCTTGGACTCACAGAAATCTAACTCTTAATCCTAACTCCTGGATTAAAGGTATGTAGCATCACATCCTAGTTCTATGGCTGCTGGCATTAAAGGTGATCTCCTTCCCTTGAGGCCAGCTTTGCTTTCTGAATTCTCAGGTAAGCTATGATAATTCATAAATAATATATCACCTCATTGTTCCCGATATTTAGGCTTTATAGATATTTTGAGCAAAAAGATGTTCTGCTAATTGTACAAGAAGCTCTACTACAGAGGAAAATAACCTCAAATACCACTGACTTACAAGGGAACCCAGTAAGGTAAATGTTCATACTAATTCAGGCTGTATAGAATCAAAAAGAAAGCCAATGGAAAAATCACTTAAAATGTTTTGTGAAGCAGATTTTAAACACTAAGAAGAGCTCACAAACAAGCCTTAAATGGGAAGACGGGTTATGTTACAAACTAGTCCTGTGAACTAGGCAGATCACTGTTATACCTCAGTTCTTCATATATCAGATTGAGGTGGATTATAACAAAGAAGCTAAGCCACAGATTTAGTGTAATAGCTTGAGGTGCAATACTTGAAGGTATTATATGACATTATTTTCCAAAGTAATATATAAATCCAATAAAACAAAACAAAATAAAATCAGTTCCACCTCTAAGATCGGACCCAGAAATAAATTTGAGACCTGGTTGTGAGAGAAACGGTGGGAGAATTCTAGGTGGGAAGAGCTGGAAGGCAGTGGAAAATTCGGGACATGATGGAGTGTCACTGCAGGAAGTGGGCCAGCCAGAGGTGCTACAGGTCTGGGAAGCGAGGCACAGGAGAGGCTGGAACACACACAGGGATGGGACTCACAAATGAGGGGTAGGAAAATACTGAGTCCAACATACACTACTTTGGCAGAAAGATTAGTCTGTGCTAAAGACACGGACAGAAAATGAGCTTCTGCCGTATCTTCTTTCTTGCTGAATCCTACAGGGAAGATGCTGGCCCTATACCAGAGGTAAAGTAACACTGTTAACGCCAGGGATGTGGGATCCAGGCTCACTATTAACTTATCACTGAAACAACTATATGACAAGAAACAGGGAAGGCAAGGTTATTCAGACTCATGGTTTGAGGCAATACAATCCGTCATGGTATGAAGGCATGGTAGCACATGGCTGCATGCCGGCAGGAATGTGAGTTTGCTGTTCACTTCCAGGTGGATCAGGAAGCAAACAGAGAGTGATCAGAGCAGAAGCAGACTGGGCTCTGACACCTCAAGGCATTTGGACATCTAGCAAACCTCTTGTGTCCTGGGCTTTACTTCCTAATGGTTACACAGTCTTGTCAAACTGCACTACAGGCTGAGTGTGCTCACATGAGCTGGTGAAGGATGTTTCACCCTCAAGGTAGACCACAGGCTAAGAGAGATCTATACAAGTCTCTAGCCTATGAGTCTCCTCTGCAATCATTGTTGCTGCTCAGATACCTGGCTGGTCACATTTCCACCATTTCCAATTCTCAGTCCCACTTTAAGTAGTCACCTCTGTTTATTTTGCTCTCCATTTCCCTATGGTGGCTCTGGCCTCACTGGAGAATTACATTAAATACATGTGTATGCTTTTGTCATACTAATGTAATCTGTGTCAACTGAATTGTCCTGGAGGGTCCAAACCCTTAAGAGGATAGAGGTGATATTTTGTTTCTCTCATACAATTGAGGTGGCATTTCTAAGTGTCAGTAAAGGATACATTAAGCAATATATACTTTGTAGCAACTGGCTAGGTTTTATTCCCAGCAATCCAGAGACAGAAATAGGTGTTTCTCTCTGAAGTTTGAGGCTAGTGCCTGTTCTACATAGTGAGTTCCAGGCCAGCCAAGCCTACCTACATAATGAGATCCCTCTTTAAGGAAAAAAAAAAAAAGTTCACAATTGGCTAGCCACCCTTGTCTATGTGGTTATATTACATTTTTCATATGAATTTAATCCCAGATGGACTAATGAGTTAAATAAAGGAAATGACAATGCATTGGGAAAGCTGGACTCACAAATTACAGAGAAACCCTTTCCAGTAACATTAGACATAGACCACACAACAAGCATGTGGAACCTGTGGTTGAGTATGTTGGAAAATAAACATTTTCTGCATAGCAAGAAGGAAAGAAAAACCAACAAAAATAAAAATTTACAAAGCCCTGGGAACACAGTAGCCTGTGTGAAAGGACAAACGGGCTATGTGGTTAGACCTCCCATAGATTTCTCCCCTGAATACAGTGGGCAGATCTCTTGCCAGGTTCCATCTTTACAATTCCTTCAAGCCCTGAGCCCCAAACACCCCTCTGCAAACAGTCTTTCTGCCACTTCTAAATTACTTACCAGAACATGAGACACGGAAGAACTCACTTTGCCTTATTTTCTTTTCTTGACAGAAAGATAATGAGAAGAGAAACTGACAATTATGTTTTCCTTATGAATTATTCACTGTAAGCCCCAGAAGCCACAGTTCCTGTAGTTCTCCGAGGTTTTGTTAGTGTGTTTAATTTTTGTAAAGTCTCCTATGGCCCCTTCGGTTCCTCTCTAGATGCCTCATAGGCATCCCTCAAGCCCTTTGTTAAAAACCAGAAGACTCAACTGGGAGTCTCCTGTGCCCACCACTGGAGGCCAGAGTTTGCCTGAATGTATCCGTCTCCTTCCTCCCATGATATCTGAGAAACACTGACCTCAGTAGCACAGAACACAAGGGCTGTTGTATCCACACTCAGCAGTACACACTGCTTCTGCCAAGGCATTGGTCCAGCTCTCAGCCTGCCTCACAGTCTGCTGGTTCTCTCGAAGTCATGGCTTCCATACTCTGAATTAGTTTCCTAGGACTCTCCTACTAAGTACCACGGACTTGCCCCTGCAGAGTAGGGATGGGAGATGGAAGCATCAAATTAACAGAAAAGCAGCCCCTTGGCAAAGGAAGTAGGCAAGCTCCTCCCACCTGGCTTCCCCTCTTGGTCAACGGCTTCCGCCAAGAATCACCCTTCATACACAAACCTGGGAGAATCAGATGCTGTGGAAATGTCCTAAAAGGGGCCATGCCACCAGAGGCCCAGGGCTTTTGGGAGCTCGCTAGGCCTACTTTCTCACCAAGAGTTCCTTTCATTACTTAATGAACTGTCTTTACTTCTAATTTTGTGTCCCTGGTCCAATTCTCTACCCTGAAACTGGAACCCAGATACCCTGTCAGGTACTGCAGAGGCTAGGGGCCACAACAGACTGAGTGGCAAAAATGACTGGATGAATTTTTATTTTCCTACAGTTCTATAGCAGCCAGAAATCAGATAACAAGGTGTGGGCAGGGTGGAAATCCTCTGAGGATGGTCTAGTCTCCTTAGTCATAGATGCCATTTTCTCTGTGTCTTCCCCATGGCCCTCCCTGTTATGAGCAGTTTCCTCCCTCCCCCCCTCTGGTCCCGCTGCCATGCCACACCATGCCAGCCCTCAATAACACGCAGAGACTCTGTATTTGATACAATCCTGTTGGCCAGTTACTATCATTGTTTATCGGCTAGCTCTGTGTTAATGATTAAACCATTTCTACTATTTTAAGTATTTCCACGTGGCTCATCTTACCAGCCAGAGTGGCTGGCTGGTGTTCTACCTCTCCGGGCTCTCCATGTTGACTGCTCCCAACTACTTACTCTTTCCTTCTCCTAGTCTCCTAGCCCTACCTATCTTGCTTTTCTATAGGCCAACAGGGCTTTTATTAATTAACCAGTATGAGAAACATATTTACAGAATAACATCTCCCATCATCTCCTCTTTTCTGTCTAAAATAAAAAAAGGGTTTTAACATTAACATAGCAAACTATATCACACAACAGTTATCAAATAAGAATCACAGTTAACAATATTTAGTCCATTGACATTTAGTAAGACTTAAAGAAAATATTCTATCATCTATCCTATCTTTATGAGTCTAAAGTCTTATATGTAACTTATCTTTAATCCTAACTAAGGAAAACTATAAACATAACTATCTGTCTTCAACTCCATCAAAGACCACAGAAGGATAATACATAAACTTTAGAAATGACAGAGACAACTCACTGCCTGGTCAGTCACCCGAAGTTCTCCTGCAATGTTCCATCTTCAGCCCATAGGCCATAGTGTGTTGGCAGACTCTTTCATGAAGCAGGAACCCTGTAGCACTGTCCATCTTAATCCGCAGTTACTTTCCTGTGGGTCCTGCATGTCCAGTTTATACAGCATAAAGTCAAACAGTCCAGACAAGAGCAGTATCTTGCCCATATGGCTAGTCTTGCCATATTGAAAGCAAACTTCATCACATTTTTCTTCTATGTCCATATTCCTTTCTGATGCATGTAGTATTGCCAGGAGCAGCTATGTATCACTATCAAGAAAAACCCTAAACCATTTTAGATGCCATATTCTATAGGTCTTTGAAAGGTTTGAAGAATGCCTACCTATTCATCTCAAATACATCTCTGCATATATAGAAATCCTAACTAACTTAACTATAAGTTCTAACTATCATAGGTAAACTCTCTATATTCTGTATTAATTTACACATTATACTTTTAACTGAGATATATAAACACAATACCTAAACAAGAGGAGAAATATGCATATCACAAAATTGACCTTAAATTTGTATCAATAAATGAAAATCCATTCCAAGGAAAGTATTCATATCTATGCCATAATTCCATTTTTTACCTTTAAAATGATTGCTTGTGGTAATTAACCATTTATAACCAAGCCCACTTAAATGAAAACAAACATTTATAAACAATATTTGGGAATTTGGGCTTCGTTTTTTTCCAAACTACTTTCTGCTGGTAGGGGGCGCTGTCATGGGGATCCTAAGAAGACACAGAAATCATGGCTGTAATCTGCAAGGCTGCTTTGTCCAAGCTGTTTTGAATGTTGGATCACCTGGGGTGCTGTTTCAGGGGGTCTGGCTTGATCAAACCACGTTAGTCTGGAAGGAAACCACAGCTTTTCATTTTCTGTGGAAACAAAATCAGAAATCCTTTTCCCCAGTAACTTGTCCTTGAACTTAAATTTTGGATTCAAAGCATTTTTAAAATATATAAATTGAATTAATTTTTTTTAACACTTGTTATTTTCTCAGCAGTCAAACAATTTAAAGACAACAGAATCTCAAATAGCATCCAAAGTTTCTCTGTGCTTTCCATCTTTACGTGGCTTTTTTTATTACTCTATTTCTTTTACTTTTATTTTTAGATACTTTGAGACAGGGTTTTTTCTGTGTAACTTTTATCTGTCCTGGAATTTACTCTATATACCAGGTTTACTTTGAAATCACAGAGATCTGCTTTCCTCTGTCTCCCGAGTGCTGGGATTAAAGGCGTGTGCCACCACACCCAGCCACACTCTGTCTTTTAAAACCATTTTATTCTTTTTCTCTCCCAAGCGTATGTGGCCTGCCGCCAGTCTGGGCCCACAGCCGCACCAGCCCCAAATAACACTCAGAGACTCTGTATTTGATACAATCCTATTGGCCAGTTACCATTATTGTTTATGGGCTAGCTCTGTCTTAATTATTAACCCATTTCTACTTATCTAAGTATTTCCACGTGGCTCATCTTATCTGGGAGCCACGGCTGGTGTCTTCCTTCTCTCAGGTCTCCATCTTGACCCTCCCTCCTCCTGATCTCCTAGCCCTACCTATCTTGTTTCCTATTGGCCACAGTGCTTTATTAACCAGTATGAGAAACATATATACAGAATAACATCTCCCATCATCTCCTCTTTTCTGTCTAAAATAAAAAGAAGGGTTTAAACCTTAACATAGCAAAATATATCACACAACAGTTATCAAATAAGAATTACAGTTAACAATATTTAGTCCATTAACATTTTGCAAGTCTTAAAGAAAATATCATCTATCCTATCTTTGTGAGACTAATGTCCTATATGTAACTTATCATTAATCCTTATTAAGGAAAACTATAACCAAAACTATCTGTCTTCAATTCCTTCAAAGACCATAGAAGGATAATATATAAACTTTAGAAATGACAGAGACAATGCCATGCCTGGTCAGTCACCCGAAGTTCTTCTGTAATGTTCCATCTTCAGTCCATAGGCCATAATGTGTGTCCAGACTCCTCAACAAGGCAGGAAACTTTAAACTGTCCACCTGTAATGGCAGTTTGTCAGTCACGTTTCTCTGTGTCCTGTAGACTGTCTGGCTGTCTGGCAGCCTCTTCCATGAAGCAGGAATCATGTAGCAATGTCCATCTTGCATCAGCAGTCACCTTTTTGTGGGTCCTGCATGTCCAGTTTCTACAACATAAAGTCAAACAGTCTAGACAAGAGAAGTACCTTGCTCAAATGGCTAGTCTTGCCATATTAGAAGCAAACTTTGTAACGAGTTTCTTCAATGTCCATCTTCCTTTCTGATGCAGGTGGTGTTACCAGGAGCAGTTGTGCCTCCCTGTCAAGAAAAACCCTAAAACATTTTAAATGCCATATTCTGTAGGTCTTTGAAAGGTTTGAAGAATGCCTATTCATCTCAAATACATCTCTGCATATCGAGAAATACTAACTAACGTAACTCCAAGTATTGACTATCATAGGTAACTCTTTAATCTGTACTAAATTATACATTACATTTTCCAATGATCTATATAAACACAATACCTAAACAACAAGAAGAGAAATATACATATTATAAAATTGACCTTAAATTGTATCAATAAAAGAAAATCCATTCCAAAGCAAAGTATTCATATCTATACCATAATTCCCCTTTTATCTTTAAAAAGATTGTTTGTGGTCATTAGCCATTTACAACCAAGCCAAATCCAAATGAAAACAAACATTTATAAACAATATTTGGGAATTTGGGCGTCGTTCTTTCCAAACTACTTCCTGCTGGTAGAGGGCGCTGTCATGGGGGTCCAAAGAAGATGCAGAAATCTTGGCTGTAGTCTGCAAGGCTTTGTCTCAACTGCTTTGAATGTTGGGTCATCTGGGGCATTGTTTCAGGGGGTCTGGCTTGATCAAACCACATCAATTTGGAAGAAATCCACAGTTTTTCATTTTCTGTGGAAACAAAAATAGAAATCCTTTTCCCCAGCAACTTGTCCTTAGGCTTAAATTTTGGAGTCAAAGCATTTTTAAAATATATAAATTTAATTAATCCAGCAGCATTTCTTTTATCAGTAGTTATTTTCTCAGCAATCAAATAATTTAAAGACAACAGAATTGTGTATAGTATCCAACATTTCTCTGTGCTTTCCATCTTTACGTGGCTTTTTTATTACTCTATTTCTTCTATTTCTATTTTTACATATTTTGACACAGGGTTTCTCTGTGTAACTTTTATCTGTCCTGGAATCCACTGCATACCAGGTTTGCTTTGAAATCACAGAGATCTGCTTGCCTCTGTCTGCCGAGTGCTGGGATTAATGGCTTGTGCCACCATACCCATCCATTTTACTTCCTTTTTACTTTTTTAAACCATTCTATCCTGTTTCTTTTTCTCTCCCAAGCCAGTGTATTTTTTAAAACATAGTGTAAACCTTCATTGCAGCTCTCATACATACCAATGAATTGTTAGCAGAGCTCTTTAAAAGCAAGGTTTTTTTTTTTTTTTTTTTTTTTGCCGCTTATGCAAACTTTGGAAACTTCCCTTAAAGGAGCCAAGCAAATCTCTGTCTACAGCAAAACAAATCCAACCGAGAAAATGCTGCTACCAAGAAGTCTTGCTAGTTTCTGTTCCCTTGTTTCTAAAAACTATTTTTTAACCTTTTGTTAAGTTTTAAGTGAAAGTTCTCAGTTTCACTTTTATTGAAACCATCTATCCATTCACCTATGTATATTTTAAAACACACTATAAACCTTCATTGCAGCTCTCGTACACACCAATGAATTGTTAGCAGAGCTCTTTAAAAGCAATGCGTTTTATTTTTTCCGCTTATGCAAATTTTGGAATCCTCCGTTAAAGGAGCCACGCAAATATTCATTGTCTCTCACAAAACAGAGTCCAACCCAGAAAAATGCTGCTACCAAGAAACCTTGCTGTATCTGTTCTTTTGTTTCTAAAAACTAATTTTTAAGCTTTTGTTAAGTTTTAAGTGAAAGTTCTCAAACCCACTTCTGACACCAGATATTGCGATTTCATAAGGATCAGGATAAACAATTAGGCTGAATAGATGTTTATTCAGGGAGAAATAACTCACAACATAGGCAGATAAACGTGGCGGGTTCCACAGAATCCTATCCTCTCAGCATCCACCAGCAAGAGAGAGCCTCCGACCCCCTCCTCAGCCTTTTCCCCCAGGTCATGTCCAGCCCAGTCTCCACCCACAATGGGCGTGGTCTAAGCCACAGGTTCGGACAAGGTGAATATCTCACTACACCTCCCTGTAAGTCTGTGTCCCAATTTCCTCTTCCACATGGACAAGGACACCAAACACAGGCCTAATCTAATGACCTCATTTGTCCTAATGACTTCCTCGAAGATGCTCTGTCCAAATGCATTTGCAGTGTAAGGGACTTAGTGCTAGGACCTCCATGTACAGATGGACACACAATTCAGGGTCACTGTCCTGTGACCACTTTGGGTCTTTCCTCTCATGAACATCTCATGGCTCTCCTTCCTCCTCCATTTGGTGAAAATCTTGCTTTAGGAGGAACAGGCATACTGGCTCCTATTAAGTGTCCCTCCCGCGATGGCTGATCACAGTTGTCCACTCAATTGCATCTGTTGTCAACTAAGAGGGACAGGGTATTGAAGTATTTCTCAGAAGGATTAGCTAGCTGGGGAAGGCTGTCCCCAGAACGGTTGGCACTTTCTGGCTCAGATCTAAAGCAATCTGCGGGGAAGGGTAGGCATGGTGGCACGCCTTTCATCCCAGCACTTGGGGGCAGAAGCAGGTAGATCTCCATGAGTTTGAGGCCAGCCTGGTCTGCAGAGGGAGTTCCAGGACAGCTAGGACTATATAGTGAGAGTCTGTCTCGAACTCCCCTCTCCAAATAGTCACTGATGCAACAGGGCTCACTTTAAAGATGTCCACATTGCTGGGCACTAGTGTGATCTGGCTGTGACATCTACCGTTCTACTGACCCCCAAGGGTTGGTTTGTCTAATGTGACTGGCTAGCAGTATATCCCCTTCATCTCGTAAGAGTCTATATGGAGCCTTCTAGAAGCTTCTTCCTCAGTATATATAGGACACTGGTTCTCAACCTGTGGGTTGAGTCACATTCAGGAGTATTGATCAACCCTTTCACTGCCTCACATTTTAGACATTCTACATAACAGATATTTATAATTTGATTCATAATGGTAGCTAATATATGGTTATAAAGTAGCAACAAAAATAATTTTCTGGTTGGAGAGTCACCACAACATGAGGGATGCAGTATTAGGAAGGCTGAGGACCACTAATACAGGAGGAGAATGCTTCAGTTAAGGGTATAGGAGTAGCTGTCCTCCCCAGATACACGCTCCCAAATGATGGTGCGGGACTGTACATCAACAGACCATAGCCAGCCAACACAGAGGACAAGTTTTTGTTATGAGCAAGAAGCAGAAAGCTCAGAAAGTCAAGTATAAGATCATGCAGCAAAGGCCTGAACTAAGCAGGACTCGGGTGTTTCTATGAAGAGCAAACCTATATACTCTTAAGTACTTGGTTGGTAGGGCCACTGCCTTCTGAGAACCAGTCCAGTGCAAATGTACATAGCCTGGTTGCTGTCCAAGCAACAGAAATCCATCTGCCACTGGGATACTCCCCGTACAAGCAAGTCCAGCCATGCTTAGCATCGTAGATGAGTAGAACTTGGGGATGTCCAGGGAGGTACAGTTTACCAAGAGGAATTTACACTGATGTCACAAAAAGACGGACAAAGCCTCCTGGGTGAAGGAAAGGGTCTATTGGCTCTCAGAGCACACTCTATCTCTGAGAGAAGCCAGGAAGGAAGTCTGGGAGGAACCTCGAGGCAGGAACTGAAGCAGAGTCTAGGAGGTCCACTGTGTCTTGCTTGCTCCTCATGGCTGGCTCAGCCTGCTCTCGTATACAACCAGGACACCAGCACAGGAATAGCACAACCCACCACAGTCAGCTGGGCTCTGTCCTATAGATCCCGGCTATAGATCCTGGCTTGTGTCAACTTGACAGAAAACTAAGCAACACAAGAAAATTGGTCTTTACATACAGTGTGTATGTACCTGTATAATTGTATGATATTTGTGTTCTCTCTCTCTCTCTCTGTCTGTCTGTCTCTCTCTCCTGTGTGTGTGTGTGTGTGTGTGTGTGTGTGTGAGAGAGAGAGAGAGAGAGAGAGAGAGAGAGAGAGAGAGAGAGAGAGAGAGAGAGAGAGAGAGAGAGAGAGAGAGAGCATCATGGCATACATATGGAGACCAGAGGACAGCTTGTGGGACTTGGTCTTCCTTATCATGTGGGGCCCAGGAATAGAACTTGAGTTTTCATGATGAGTTTCAAACACCTCTGCTGGCTGAGGCATCTCCCCAGCCTAAGGATGGCCTTTTTGTTCTGGTGAGATCCTTCAACTGATTGGGTGAGGCTCACCCACATTAAGGGAGCTGTTCTGCTTTACCCTAGGTTCACTGACTTAATCATGAACTCTAAGTTGACAGGTAAATCTGGCCACCACAACAGGTGATCTGGAAGAACAGTGTGTGGGGGGGGAGGGACACTGCAGTTGTGAAGGTCCATTGTAAATCTATAGTTGTTACAGACTGAAGTTTCAGATCAAAAGTAGATGCAATAATTGCCTGCACCAGAATAGAGCCCAGAGGCCAACATGGGCATGCCCCTGCTTCTTCTTGAATTAGCATTTCCTTACCCTGAGAAAGACCTCCAGGTCACTGTCTGAGCCTTTGTCCCAGGAGCCCGAGGACATCCATCATTGTGTAGTCTCTTAATATCTTGAGTTCCCTAACTGCGTCTCAAATTGTGGTTCCTCAGTCCCAAGTCCAACCATGGTGTAGGCTTCTACCTCATGTCTGGCCCAGTGCCCTGGGTGGCAGAGCAAGGTGTACCAACAGCACAGTGTCCATCCTTCTGTCTCTGAAGGCCAGCACAGTGCCCCCAGCTGTGGTCTGGATTCACCCCCACCCCAGCTGATGCACCTGTACTCAGTTCCTAGGGCTTGAAAAGAGCTCCCTCTGCAGGGCTTGATCAGCATAGGCGGGCAAAGCTTATGTTTGGTTAGAGAAACACCATGGAGAGAAGGCTGCATCACAAGATCTTTCTATGACAGGTGGCAGAGAAAGACAAGTTGGCCAGGACACATTACCACCTGTCAGCCATAATGTGGACAATGACTAGCTAGAGGACAAAAGGACTGAGTTCTGTGTACATCCTTCCTCCCAGGGACACATTCTGAGCCTCTACTTGTGACCCAGTAATTCTAGGAACACAGCAAAGACAGACAGCAAAGTGTCAGAGCCAAGAATAGGTGAGTCACATATCTCAGACAGCCACTTCACTGAGGCCACACTATTTGTTTCTCAGTTTCTTCATCTGTGTAATGGGCTCTGTAGTCTCTAAAGATGTAGTGCCTAGTGTCTTAGGGTCTCTATTGCTGCGATGAAACAGTATGACCAGAAGCAAGACGGTGAGCCTTTCTTGTCTCACACTTGCACACTTAGTCCATCACTGAAGAAAATCAGGAATGGATCTCAAGCAGGGCCAGAACCTGAAGGCAGGAGCTGGGGCAGAGGAGGTTGAGGTGTGCAGCTCGTAGCTACATTTTATTGGCTTGGTCGCTATACTTTCTTACAGAACCCAGATCACCAGCACAGGGATGGCCCCACCTACACTGGGTGAGCTCTCCGCTCCCCATCAATCACTAATTAAGAAAATGCACTACAAGCTTGTCTACAGACCAGTCTTAGGGAGTCACTTTCTTAATTGAGGCCTCCTCCATTCAGATGACTCTAGCCTGTGTCAAGTCGATATAAAACTAGGCAGGAAGTACCTGACATAGGCCTAGAGGTCTCCATGCAGCTAGGGGCCTCGGTGGTAGAATGCTGGGCTAGCCTGTGCAAAGCTCTGGGTTGGATCTCCAGCCCCACAGAGAACTGGGCATGGTGATGTAATCCCAGCACTAGAGGAGCTGAGGCAGGGGGACCAGGAATTCAGGTCATCCCCAACTACAGTGTGGGTCTGAGGATAACTTGTGCTACACGAGAGCCTTCTGAGAGAAAAAGAAAGGAAGGAAGGATGAGAGGGAGGGGAGGAGGGAGGGAAATGCCTGACAGGCACAGGTGTTCCACATCATCTGGGTGGGATGAAAAGAATCTGGCCTGGGTTCTCAAAAAGGAAAAGGACACACAGAGGGGGCTTCAGAGCGCAGGGTGCTGCCATCACAGGGTGCTTTGTGACTGCCCTGATGTCAGAAAAGCTGAGGAGATGGGCTGAGGAGATGGCTCTGTGGGTAATCACACTCCATGGCCAAGGGCAAAGCTACCCAGGAGCCCCAGTTCCCCTTGCCAGAGTCAGACACATTTTATATGTTCTTGATCACAAACATATGAGGGCTGTGGGTTTTGTTTTTGTTTTTGTTTTTTGTTTGTTTGTTTGTTTGTTTTTCGGAAGAACCTTAGCTCAGGGGTGTCTTCCTAATATAGATAACCTCTAAAGGTTTGGTTCCAAATCTGTTGGTCCCGATTGTCTTGGAGAACTTTGTCTCACAAAGTATTTACATGACAATTCACAACAGTAGCACAATTGTAGTCGTGAAGTAGCTGCAAAAATAGTGTTATGACTGGGCTCATCACAACATGAGAAACTTGTATTAAGAGGTCGCAATTTTAGGTAGGTTGAGGACCATTACTTTATATCCAGGAGGCTCAGCTAGTTTTCTGATGGAAATGTGTTGGAGAGTTGGTGATGGAAACAATCCCTGGGGTCTGGCAAGGTCCACAGGGAGCCCTGTAGGGGCTAGCCTGAGGACACAGGGCACCAGGTGAAGCTGGGCAGCTGTGTCCAGGGACTTAGGGTCCTGGTCCAGCTGTAGAAGGTCTTGGCGTCTCCCGTGTACTCTCCCTGCCCAGCCCCACCCAGTCCCTGCAGGAGTGTGTGTTAAGGAAGCGGCCAACTCGCTATGCTCCCCCCATTAAGTTTTACCTGTGTAAGTTCTGGTCACTACCAAGATGAGAACAAGGAATTCTGGATGGTAATAAACCTGGAATTTACTCCGGACCATCCAACTCATTAGAGTGAGTTATGGGGCTCTGGGGAGGCTGGACTCTGGCCTTGTGGGTAGACTTGAGAGTTAGGGTATTTGTGTTGGGGCGGTGTTATTACCATGTCAGAAAATAGCTGACACTGGTCTCTGAACAGCACTATGTATTCACACATGCCGCATTCCCAGGAGGCCCTGCCTGAAGGCCCCGCAGCTGAGCCTTATCCACAGATGGAGGGCACTGTGGAGATGCCTGGCTTAGAGGGGCCAGTCAGAGGGGCCATGCTGAGAAAGCTTACACATAGGATGGTTTAGGCTGGGCTCTCTGGGGTGAGTATGAGTTCTCCAGGTAAGAAAAAAGGCAGGTGCAGTATGAGCCACACTGCTTGGAAGGAGCAGATAAGAATGTCAACCACCAGTTCCTGATTTTTCTGCAAATGATGACAAATGACACATCTGCTGCTGTTGCCCCAAAGTCGAATGGCCTGGGAGGCACTAACAGCGAAGGGGTCCTCACACTGGAAACTGATTGGGGGCCTTGCTGTGTCACTCTGTCTGCTGGTGAGTAGATGATCGTCCTGAAAACTGCTCTGGGCTGTGGCTTTAGACACCATGGAACCCAGGAGGCTAAACTCTGTGATGCTGCAGGAAAAGCGTTTCTAGGTAGGAAAACTCTCCCAAGGCCCGGGGACGTCACTTGAGGACAAAGCTGTAGTGTAGGTGTGGTGAGACCATGTGTCTTCTACCTGTACTGGGTGAGGGGGGTTTGGTCCTACCCCCGGGACAAATGGCCGATGTGCCTCTTAACATTTCAGGGTTACCTCTTGCATTCAGCTTCTCCCAGCAACCCTCCTACCCACCCATTGCAGTCTATGTGAAGCTTACCCTCTCCTCTACCCTGAACTGTCCTGCCCCAGGCCTGAGCCCCAACCCCCAACTTTCCCACCCCAGCCCCTCCTGTGAACCTTCCCTGTATAACTCAGTCATTTTGGCTATGCCAGGTTTTGGCCCAGGCCCCACTTGGCCGGCATCTCCTCTCCTCTCCCCCTCTCCTCACATGGCCAGGCTCACAGCCATGTTCACTCCTAACTCACCCACCCACCCATACACACACACACACACAGAGGGCAGAAGCAGGCAGATCTCTAAGTTCAAGGCCACATTGGCCCATTTAATCAGTTCCAGGCTACACAGAAATCCTGCCTCAAATAAGTTATAAATACAATAGCTAATAAATCTTAAAAGCAAACAAATACCTGTGAGCCCAAGTTAGGATCCCAGCAGCCACATAAAAACCTTCGTGGCCTTGTTGCCTACAACCTCAGTGCTGTGGGGGCGGAGTCAGAGACCCTACTTCAAAGACATAAGAGACAGTGATGGAGCAGACACCTGAGTCCTCCTTTGTCCTTTTCAGACTCTCACACACATGCATCTCACACACACACACACACACACACACACACACACACACACACACACACATCACACACATATCACACACACATATACACACCACACACACACACACATCACACACACATCACACACACACACACACACACACACACACACACACACACACACACACAAACTCCAGTCTCTCACACACTCTCACTCTTAACACTTGCACACACATACTCATGCTCTCACACACTCACACATTCTCACAACTCTCATACTCACAACTATCTCTTTCATACATTCTTAGAACTCACTCTCTCACGCTGTGTGAGTGTGTGTGTTAGTATGGTTGAGTGCCAATAAGTATGTGTGTTTGAGAGTCTATGTGTATGTGAAAGCATGTGTGATTATGTGTGTCACTACATGTGTGACTATGTGTATGTGCATGAATGTATGTGAGAGTATGAATGTGTGTAAGTGCCTGAGTGTGGCAGTTTGCATGTCAGTCCACCAACTCTGGAGCTAGGCTGGCAGTCAGGAAACCCCAGTGATCCTCCTGTCTCAGCTTTCCACAGCCCTGGCACATGTATGACTGTGGCTTTTACATGGGTGTTGGAGATTCACACTTAGGTCCTCCTGTCTCTGCAGCCAGGACACTTAACCTATGGGGCCATGTCCCAGAATCTGTTTTCAAAGGAGAATTTTTAAACTCCGGAGATGGCTGAGATGGAGCCCCAGGGGACAATGAAGCCCCAGTGAAAGGTGCTGTGTGGCTGGAGACTACAGCGGCAATGTGGGATGAGCAGGGATGGGCAGAGGGAGCACTGCGTCAGACCAGGCTGTGTTATGAATTCTCACTAACAAGATAGATGTGTCTCAGTGAGAATGGCCTGCAAAGTCTTGTGCCTCTGATGCTGAAATAGACCTGAACCATCCTGCCACTGAGGAAATGTCCAGAACATGTGACATAGCATTATTCCTGTGATGTTTGGGACTCAACTTCCACGTTATGCTTTAGAACCTGGATAAGAACAGACAAGGCCAGCACAGAATTTAAGAAAAAGCAGTTAAGTTTAATTAGTTAAAAACAAGTTTGGGAAGGGGTTATGGACAACATCACTTCTAGGAGCCAAATACTGAGAATTCCACGACATTCTCCCTGTACAAGACACTGAGCACAGGGTCCTCTGCCCAGCACCAGGTCAACTTCCAGCCAGCATTGGTAGCTCAGAGATCACAGGCATGGAGTCCCCATCCATACCTGCTCCACAGGCAGCTCCAGATCAGAGTCACCTGAGGGGCATGCTGCACTGGAGCCCAGGAGAGGGGTTCACAGGGACCAGGGGTCTTTAGAAGGATGATCTGTGAGGTCAGCACTGGAGGCACAAAGAGGGGAAAAAAGCCAAGCTGTATCCAGGAAAGAAGACGGCTCAGGACACAGGCAGCCAGGCTCAGAAGCAGAGCATCTCAAGTTCAGGGCTGAGCTGAGCAGGAGGGACTGCTAGACTGGAAACATGTGCAACAAGCAGAGAAGGAGATGCATAGAATCTTCACTGAAGGTACGAGGGGTAGAGGTCTGAAAGGTTCTTATCACCTAGAGAGGATCCAAGACAGTCTGCTTAGTGAAGCCCTGCAGAACAGGGAGCTGACCCAAAGGCTGTGATCCAGCTAGACCAGCCCCAGCCCTGCCCCTGGGCCAAACTCTCCTCAGCCAGCTAGAGCTGATTCATAGGTGGGGGAGGGGGAGATGCCCAGTGAAGGTCCTCTAGGGCCAATACCACACAGCACTCCAGTGTGATTAAACAGGAGAGCCAAGGTCACTAGGTTCTAATCCCATCACTGCTATCTCAGGACTCTGTGGTCTCAAGACCCACATTCCAATACCCAGTGTCTGTTTGCTTAGCTGTGACATGGACACATGGAATTGTTTGCAGACTGAGGGTGACTCTGATATTACTGTGGGTCAGCTCACACCTCTTATGTCCAAAGGAGAAGTGTGACAGGTGGCCACAGAAGGGAAGCCCAGGGAGAGCCACCAGCACTCTCTTCTTAGACAGAGAGAAAGCCTTCTGGTGCCAGTCTTACCGATTCGGGTCCCCATCTCTAGGGCCAGTGACTCTACCAAGCCCATCTGAAAAAGAGGGAAGAGCCATCAGGATGCAGGGTGACACAATCCATCCAGCTCTAAGACAATGACCAATCAGACTTGAGGTGGCACCCAGGGTAAAGGGTAAAGGCCATCTGGAGTGTGGATTCTATAGCCAGAGGGAAGCATTATTTCCACAGCTGCCACACCTGTTAGCAACATGTGTGCAGAGATGCATTCTCCCTCGGTATCCTGCCCCGCCCCTGTTGTATAATTAGCCTCCTGAAATAGAGAGGTCAACAGCCAACATATCTTCAAGAACTCCCTGAAACTGAGCAGATTCACTGGACTCCCCCCTGCCAGAAGAAGCAGAGCCAAAGACTCACACAAGAGAAGCAACCCAGCCAAGCAGACACCAGCCAAGCTGCCTGGAAGGGGTTGAGCCCAACCGAGGCATCTGGAAAGGACACTCTCCAACCTGCTGAGCTGCCAGCAGGCTGTGCAGTGTGCTCCAGGCTCCCAGCCTCTGGGAGCCTTCTGTCACCCATGCTGGGTGGGCTTTGGTGATGCAGCTGTCTTTGAGTCATTTCTGCTCCTATAAGTGATTTCACCCTCACCCATATTCCTGTAAGTAACCCAATAAAACTCAATGTTTCACCAAGATGAACTTGGTGGTATCTGCGCATTGATCTGTTGTGGGTTCCCTATCTGGGGTGAGGAGATGAGTGTGTTTCCTCTCCCCAGGAAAGGAATTGTCACACAACAACCCTCCCAAATCCTCCACTAAAAATGACCCTGTTAGAGCCCTTGAAGGAAGATTTGAATGGAAGAGAGGTTTGAGTCTCCCTGGGCAGAGCTGTCCTGCTCCTCATCAACCCCCCACTCAGAAGAGTGGCCCCTCTGCCATACCTGGGCAACACAGTAGAGCTGTGTGCAGCCTTGGGAGATTGTGACCCTCATGAAATGAAACCAGGACAACTGGCCCCACCCTTGTTCACCATTGCAAGGGATGAACCAGCCAGGGCAGTGCTGGAGAGCTCACCCTATGGGTGAGCACAAGGGGGAGCTGCCAGGCTGACCAACCCTGCACTACCCAGGCCCAGAACCAGGGTTACTTGTTGGTCCTCCCCAACATCCACCCCACCTGTGATCTGCCTGAGCATCTGAAGGGAGCCAACCTGCAGACCCAAAGCTGCAGGGTTTCCAGTACACAGGGCACCAGCAGCATAAACAAGACGGGTTCCAGTGAGAGCCAGCATGCAGAGTGTAGCAGAAACCAAAGGACTCGAACCAGACCAAGGAGTCTCTGCAATGAACACTTGCAAGTAAACATATGGATAAAAGTGTTTACTGCATGACCCCCTGTGTCACACTACAGCTTCCACGATGAGGCTTATTTTTCCCTACCCCCCTTTTCTTTTCTTTTCTTTTCTTTTTCTCTTAAATTTTATTTTATTTTGGAGGGAGGGGTTG